>JAZKJV010008975.1:0-149543 GCA_037367405.1 Ottelia alismoides | reverse complement strand
TTACAATAATAATTGTATTACTAACTGTGATCTTATTCTACAATGCAGGATGCAAATTAACAATATCAATTCGAATTTTACAAAGATGCTTAGCATTCTTACAGGACGCGAAAGTACCGTACATTTTTGTAAAAAACACACATAATTGTGAGTGTGGATTTACAATCTTCATACAGATTTTACAAAACATGCATGAATTTTTACAATAGTGTTATCGAAATTACAATTATAATAATATAAATATTACTAATTGTGATTTTATTTTACAATGCAGGATACAGTTTTACAATATCAACGGGTATTTTACAAAGAGAGTTGTTATTCTGCATTGCGCGAAAATGCTACCATGTTGGCGAAACTTCATTAACTAAAAGGCAACAAAAAATACCAAATCAGCCGCGCTAAAAATGGAAAAAATACAGGACGAAAAATTTTCAAATTCAAAATTAAATTCAAATTTAAAACGAAAATGTATGGACTAAAATACCCTTTTGGATGAAGGACAACTAGATTGAGATCTAACGGATCTCGTGATGGACTTTCCATGCACCCAGGAAAAGTGCACCTCATTGGAAGGGTCCTCTCTCTCTCTCTTTATTATATATATATATATATATATATGTATGTATATGTATATATATATGTATATATATATATATCTATGTATGTATATGTATATATATATGTATATATATATATATGTATGTATATATATATATGTATATATATATATATATGAGAGAGAGATGATGTCTTGATGTCAAGTATACCTATTGTTGAATTTGGTGGATCAAGTTATTGAAAGAACTTGATCAATTTAGGAAAGCAAGTGAATGTAATGTCATGTAGTTTTGTCATTGATGTCCTTGTGACTGTGTCTCACATCGTGGAGAAGTGAGAATTTGATAACCTAATATGATGTGTTCAAGTTCGGTTAGCATTGGAAAACTAGAAAAATAATACCGGAGACAAATGCATGCATGTTTTACTCGGTTCGCATAAGGATGTAGACTGATAAAGGGATTAATTCGGCATGGTTCTCAAGAGTATAACTATTCCCATCACATCTCATCTTATTTCTATCTTTATTCCACCTTACATATCCTTATTCCACCTTATTCTCTTTATTCATATATTTCCAACCGGATGGAGAATAGACCCTTATTTTCATTATTCTCCATCGTTATTCATGCTTATTCATGAACCGAACCGCCCCTAAGATTTTTTAAAAGGTCTCGATTTTAGCCATTATAGTTGAAGAAGACCACTACAAAGCACATCGTTGGTGGTAGTGAACTGTCGGAGATTGGGAGCATCTTGTCTCTTATGCTTTGATAATATGTTCTGATCTAGTTTATTTGATTAATCTTTTTAACATTTACTATATATTTAAATCATATCTTTATTTTGTTAAGCTTTTCATTATCATGTTAGGATTCTTAATAACATATCCAAACTAATGTAATGTGTGATAAATGAAGATGCGTTGGATTTTATATTGATTTAATGTATTTATTATATTATAATGAATTTATGGATAATAGTTTCGGTGAAAACAACTGGAATTCAAATTATATAAATATGTCAAAATTTCTTAGTAAGCCCCAACAACATGGACCATACTAGTATAATAGAGAAAATCAATGGATGGAATTTCAACAACAAATAAAAATTTGGCTCACAACGATAAGACTGACTTTGATCATAGAAATAGATTGTCCTAATTTCACTATATGAAATGTCGACCTTAATGTTTAAAGAGTTGTGGATACATTAAAAGAACATGATTCTAAGCCATGATTGTATCCTTTCTCGTTCCTAGGAACATATTTTTCAATCTTTATCTTGTATTGAAGACGTCGAATACCGAAATCTTTGTGACTACTACGACGTTCTCAGGACTAAATTTTGGCTCATGGGCTAGGTTTCTACCTAAGGGTCCAACTTGGGATATAGATCATGTATTGACTTAAATTAAAGGTTAATCTAGTGCCATGTGTCTTGAACTAGTATATGCATGTATTAAGCTTCAATTAAAGTAAGAGAGAGAAAATTATTATTGGATTTTACTCGCATTGAATCTGACTCATCATCCTACAACACAATTGACCCACAATGAATTTTGTTATTGTATAAGTAGGATTTAAACTCCTCACTACAATATTATCTGATGTCGTCAAACTTGTGAGATTTCAACGTTACACTTATCTCATTCTCAACTAAAGCCTTCTACATCTTGAAATCCTCAAATACACTGGATTTATGTTTGATAAAATAAATTCATAATTTTCTAATTGTGTCATCGATGAAAATAATGAAATAATGAGATCCACCAAGAGATAGTTCAGGGATAGTCCTCTAGTTCCAATCTTTCAATCTCATGTGTTCTTAGAGTCTTTGTAAAACTGACTTCCGACTACTTTCTCAAGATATGATCTTTACAGAAGTCCATGTCAATTGGCAACAATCCAGACAACTTTTCCTTTTCTGCATGATTTTCATTCAATTTTCGCTCATGTGACAAAGTCATATATTCAATGTGCTAACATCACTCCAAAGGATACAACATGTCATATGAGCATGATGCGTTATATAAATTTCCTTCCTTCTTACCTCAATTTAGAACCAATGACCTCTTGGGTATCTTCCATAAGTCTACACTGAATGATGTAACCAAAGCACTCCTTAATAATCATATGACAGATGTGAGATTCCTTTTTGTTGGTTTATCTATCCCGTGTAAAGACTGGTTGATGGGTAAAGGTGGACCAGACAATATGACATGGATCGCTGCAAATAATAAACTTAAACAAGCACAACATTATGTAGCACTTTCAATCACAAGATAATCAATCAAAGCACAAGTGCACAAGGATTTAATGTAGAAATCCTCCAGGGTAAAAATCACGACCCGAGTCTCCCGACTCGGGCTTTCAACTTGACCCACACAGGTCTTCAACTAACCTGAGTTGCTCACGCGACAACCCAAACATATTACAACCGCGTTGATTACGCGGTCAACTCAACCATATACATGAAATAATCCTAATAACCTCAATATCAAAGTAAATATGCAATGAATAATATGAGGTAAAACTAAAACAATCTTACAGAGCCAAGAGTACGCTCGTAAGAATCAATAGCAGAGAACCAGCATTGTTGGAATGAAGAATGCATCAGAAGAATAAAACTCTTCGTCCTTTCTCTCAAGTATAGTGTGGAAATTAGAGAGTAGAGAGCTTGTTGCTCTTGGTGTATTGTAGAATAAGGTATGGGTTCTTATTTATAGGTCTGGGTGCCCATATATGTTGGGTCTAAAAAAGTAGCCGTTATGTAAAAATCAGAAATTAAATCGCTTTCAAAAATCTTCCTAAAATGGAATATGATCTATCATGACAAAGATGTTTGATCAAGATTAAATGATCGATCATGAGGATTTAGATGATCGATCTGAATCAAAGAGATGATCAATCAAGGAATAAAAATTATCGATCAAAGATATACCATTGTAATTCAAATCATAATCGATCATAAAAAGAGAGTAATCGATCGGAGGTGATTTATTGGATGTAAATAGTTGATCAATCATCTTGACTCTTTGACATGAAAGTCAAAGTCAAAGGGTTGAAATGCAAAATACAATATTTGAGACCATATATATTCTAAGACAATTATAAAATGCATGTTTTAATAAAAAAAGACTATGTCTTCTTCTTGAGCTTGAGATCAATCCTTGAGCTCGAGCTAGAGTTCCATGGCTGTGAACTCCTTTGAGTTTCTTCACATCTTCTTCACTTAAGCTTGAGCTCCTCAGTTGAAGCTTGTTCATGATCCAGCAGCTTTTCTGCTCTTTACCTAGATACAAGCTTTGCACATAAGTTTTATTATCATCAAGATATGCACGCTATATAGTAATAATTTCCCCACTGATGCATGCACTCACACTTGTTAGAGAAGATACGTGTTTGACATCTTCAATCTCAAGACATTGATATTGGGTTGGGAGATATCAATGTTACCTTTTCCAGTTATGCTACAATATTCATCATACCTTAAGTACAACCTTTTAAAATCATCTTTCAAATAAATTTGAAGGATATCTTTTTGTGCGGTGGTGTGAAATAAAGAACTGTATCCACATTCCCAGGCTCATTTAGAGCACTCGTAATATTTATTATGGCATGTTTATCCCTATTGTTAGTAAGATTTACTGTATTCATACCTTTATCATTTTCTCTTTTAACTTTCTGCTTTTTAAGGGCCTTGCATGTCTTATAATTCCTTGTTTGATTGCTATTTCAGTAGCCGATGAACGTGAAATTTGCCTCTTTAATAATGTGAAATTATCGTAGTACAGGAGGCGAATTCGGTTCAGCAAAAACCACAATCTAAGAATGTTGTGGAATATTTTACTTGGCAAGTCCACCAAGGTCGAACATAGGGACACGGCTACTTAATATGTTGATCAAATTTGGATTCATTAAGCACAAGTGTGAACAATTCTCAATTTCAGATCCACATGATGAACTATGCAATTTAAAATGCAATACTAAGATGCATGCAATTTTTAGTCGTTTTTATGCAATTATAAAGTGATGGATGAGCAAATATGCAAGAGAATTTATATGCAAATTAAAGACTACAATTATACCCTAAAAATTAAGAGCAACATAATAGAAATGGAAATCAGTGTCGTATTAATCACCACATTAAAAACATCCATCAAATCACAGCAAGAATAATGATAGCAGGGTCCTCATTTTTCACGTAAAAATTCACTTCAATTAAAACAGTGGCAAATGAGAAAATTAAATATGCTAAGATGTAGAGGACAAAATAAGGATCAAAACGACACTAAAATCATGCAATTTGGACCTACGATGCTCAAGTTATGATAAACATTGCAGGGGCATAATTGTAATAAAAATGCAAGAAAATAAAAGGATAAATATTGCATTTAGGTCCCTGGAGGGACCTAAATGCAAATAAAAGAAACCGCCTGGGCCCTTATGTAATTTTTCCATTGCGCATAGGGACCTGATTTGTAATTTCTGAAAATATAAGGGCTTCCCTGTAAAATACCCAAGCACGCACGCAAGTGCCTGGGGACCAAATTGTAAATAACAGATCTCCCAGGGTCTTTCACGTAAATTACCCAGCACCCCACGTGTCGTGCACGTGAGATACTAGGCTCGGGACAGTCCTCAGGTTCGGGCCACGTGGCAGCAATTGGGGGTTCGGCTCGAGGTTCGGTCCACCCGAGCCTATAGGTTCAGCATGGAGGCTCGGATGGTGTCTGGAGTCACCACGTGGCATCATCCTAGCCGCCCGATCCCGTAGATCGGACGGCACCTGTAGCGTCGTCTCCGCCGCGAGTCACCGGAGGAAGCGGGGCTCCGGTGTGCCCCCTAGAGCTCCGCCATGCCCCAACCGCTGCGTCGATGGTCGATGAAGGTGCGTGGGGGGGGTCGCGAAGATGTATGGTGGCTGGCGGAGCTCCCCCGATGTCTGGAAGGGCAAGGCGGAGGCAGATGATCAGAGGGGTTGTGCGAGACCAGCGAGGCGAGGTTGGATCCGGCCATTGAAGCTTGAAGAACCTGCATTAGTTAGAGAATAGCCAAAGCGGGTGCGTGGAAGTAAGGTAAGGTGAGTGGGGGCCGTGTGGAGGGCGACGGGAGTGGTGGCCCAGTGTTCCTTCTCCGGCGAGGCAGAGGAGGAGGCGACAAAGGGTGGTTGAGGTTGTGGAGAAGGGAAGATGGAGTCGTAGGAGATTGGCGAGGGGGACGGTGTTATTGCGAAGCTGGTGGGTGGATCAGGTGGTGGTGGAATGAAGTGTAGGTGGAGGGATAATTAGAATAAAAACAAAGAAAAAGATGGAGGAAGGAGACCTCGTCGGGAGGGGACCCTGGTGGAGGAGGTTGCTTGGGCTGAGGCTCTGACGAGACTCGGGGTAGTTGCCCAGCTGGTCAGCATGCTAGCGAGCCCAATCGGTGACCGGAGGCACCGTGACACGGCAGAAGAACGCCGTGGGTCGACACCGGACTAAACCCATCTTCGCCTCGACGTTCCACCCCTCCGGTGACAGCAGAGGGGCGGAGGAAGCTAAGGTATAACCCAATAATGGTGGACCAAGGCTGATGGTGACGGAGGGTGTGGTTTTATAAGAGGGAGCAACCGGGAGTTACGTGAGGATGGAGCGTTTTGCGAGAGGAATAAAGGCGGAGGATAGTAATGGCGGGCGTTGATGAGGGTTATGCGAGGATGTCAGAAGTAAGGGCTTCGTGGGGCGACGGTCAGGAGAGAGAGGCATGGCTGGAGTGGCCTTCCAAAATAGGAAGGGGGAAGCGGGTTGACGAGGCGTAACGGCTGGGGACGAGAGTGTTAGAGGTTGACGATGAACCATAGCCGTTGGATCTAACGATCCAACGACTAGGAATGGAGCGTGTTCGAAGGGCCACGATCAGATCCTTAGGATCTGATCGTGTGGTGGAGGGATGGGCGCTAAAGATCGGCCCAGATGGAGCGATGGTGGAGATCGGGCGGCTATGGGGAAGGGAAGACGTGGAGTGCGGGGAAGCATAGGATAAGAGTTGATCGGACGGCTAAAGTGAGGGGCAGACGTGGGAAAAGGAAGGACGTTGGATGGAATGATGATCGTACGGTGGAGGTTAAGGGTGACGTGGATGCACAGGAGGTGTAAGATAGGTGCTTGATCGAGTGGTTGTGGACGAGGCGCGAGGTAGCGGCGGGGATCAGATATGGGAGATGGATCCAAGGGCTGGAAGCGGAGCGCGGTGGACGGTGGAGATGGGAGCAGAGGCGAGTGGATCCGACGGTCAGGGTGATCGTCGGGTGGCGAGAGGGGAGTCGGGCCACGTGGGCCCTCCAGAGAGCGCCACGTGGCCCAATGAGAAAAATCACAATGTAAATACAAAGAAAAATATAAAATAAATAGTTAAAGGTAAAATTAGGAAAAAGTCAAAACATGAAAGTTGCTCGTCTCGATGAGATCTACAACTTTCATGTTGGTCAAAAAGCAAAAGAGGTCATTTCTACAAAACATATTTTTGGGGGAATTTTTAAGGTGATAAAAACACCGATTTTGTGGTTTTGAGATGTTTTAGTATATTTTAGTCTTTTTAATGGTCAGTGAATTATAGACAACTTATCTACCTAATTTTTAGGGGGTTTTTGATAATAAAATAAATAGAAGAAAAATAAGTAGAATTAAATACAATAATCTAATGGTTTATACACAATATAATACAGGATAATAATAGAGAATTGATGGTATTTTTATTGAATTGATTAAGCAGGGGGTTTAATTAATAGTTTTTAGCATGATGAATACGAGATTCATCAGTAGCCCACGAACTTCAAATCCATGGATTCAGATCTCCCTTTCTATGACTTACCCTTAAGTGCTTTTTGGTTCTTGTAGCTTGCTCTTATGGATACATGTAGGATCATGATACTATATAGTAGAGGGGAAGGGGTGAATAGTAGATATTGTGAATATTGATAAGATAAAAAGGAATAATCAACAAACACAAAAGATCATAGAAACAAACTAGGAAATCAACCACTTAAATGATGATGTTAATGTAGAAATCCAACTAGATGAAAACCCTGACCCTGACCTAAGTTTTTGACTCAGGATTCTCGATCAATGTAAACATCATTCCAAGTTATTTCCATTTATAACTCATATGTTTCTACATATTCTTGGGACCATACGCCAACGACTTTCACTCTTTGGATCACACACCAAAGTCTCATAGAACAGTATACTACTCTACATCAAACACCAAATGCTTCAACTTTGGATCACACAACAAAGCTCATGCACATGTGGATCAAACACTAATGTACATGCATACTTGGATAAAACACCAAGTATCCTACAAAACTTGGATCAAACACTATGTCACTTAGAAAACTTGGATCAAACCAAGTTCCTGCAAAATATAAGTTAAGAGAGAAACATATACATATATCTTTTCTTTTTGTGTCCAACCACGAGTCTTATATGCTACATAGATAATATATATCAATAACAAGCACAATATTAATAAAATCAAGACTCAAACAACTATATTATTTATAGAGATATCAGTCGTAGTTGGAATTGAATCGCCTGAAGAGAGATTCTTTAACAAGTCGTGAGAATGTAGCACAAAGGGCCATTGAGATTTCAAGAGAGATCGATGTGTAGATGCAGAAAAAGTTGCTTCTCTCAAAGTATAAAATGTACAAAATCTGAACAATATAAAATTATGTATAAATGATGAGTAGTGTAATTTATATTTTATGAGGCGGACTTATAGATAGAATAGAGATGTATATATTCGTTAGGCATTTAGAAAGCCATTGGAGTACAAAACAAAAAAAAAATATCTTTGAAAGTACAGTTGATTGGTCAATCAAATAGGTCTATCAATGCTTTTGATCGATAAAGTTACAACCATCGATATTTTTGACCGCTACATCTTCACTTGAATTCAAAAATTCCAATAACAAAAGTTCATTGATAAGGGAGAAAAGTCACCCAACTAATATGTAATAGATCAGCTCAATAATCAATCATTTATATACGAGTTGCTAACTACTACAAGCAATGAATCCCAACTATCATGGAAACTAAATAGAATTGCGCCTCATAAAAAAATCTTCACTATGTCTGATTGGTTGATGATACTGGTCAGGTCATTCATATGTGCATTCACCATGGAGATATTTCCCATCTCTACATTGACAAGCTTCTTCATCAGATACACTTTTGTTTGATGCAGGTTGCTTCATGTACATCTTTTTATAAGGCTTTGAAGAGATTCACCGGTGTCATCTCCTTTGTGATATTTGAGGCCATCGACGGAGCAAGGTAGAGCCTTATTATTCCTAAGGTCGTTTGGTTTACGACCTTCCACTCTTCATCCTTCATGGGTTCAGGCTTCTTCCCTTCCATCAGAAGATAGAGGTCAATATGGTACAAAATATCTTCAATTTGCATTTACCAAACATAAAGTTAATTTCTCAATCTTCAACTTTGATTCTTTCTCCATCTATATAGAGATTGATTTTCAAATCATGACTATGATATCAGTTATTGGGAACAAATATGATAAGCAACACACAAACAACACATTGAGCAAACAATAAAACCACACGACCTTGACTGAACAAAGGAAAAGAGGGATGTTACTATTTCTACCTTACTTGTTGTTTAGTTCCACCACCGACTCATTCTTGGAATCAACAATCAATGGCGACTATTGAAAATGACAACAAAATAATGGTTCAACAATGTGTCTACTCTACTTAATCACACCAATCTCTCTTTTCTTATTATCTTACATGTATTTTTGGAATACAATATGTGATTTTACTAAGGTCCTATTTATCAATAATGCACATCAATCCTCGCATCGCCCTTTCCCCTCCAAATCAACTCCCAACCAACTAGAGGACATGCGGAGGATCAACCACATCAACAATCCTCCTAATTAACTCTCAACTAATAATAAGGCAGGAGTAGGATCGACCACCTCAACAATCCTCCCCCTCTCTCATCCAATCACAATTTTACTTGGTATGAATCGTGCCATGGACCATGTCAAATGGGTTGAGGTTAGAAAACCCCTTAACTGAGGCATGGGATGGGTCCAAGTTCAATGTAGGTTTGGATCGGATTGTGCCTTCCCATGGACCATGGTACATGGTCCAAGCTCAGCCTAGGTCTGGGACGGGCCAGGCTGACCTATGGATCAATTATAAATTATTTTTTCTTAAAATTTTACACTATATATATTGTAAGTGTCACATAAAATTTTTAAATCTAAATAACTATTATATGTGCTACTTAAAATGCAAATTACTAAATATAATATTACCTTAATAATATGAAAGAAAAACTTAATGTATATTATACTACATGTATATAAAATCTATTTTTAATATTTATTTTGGGTAGAGTGGGGCCACTCTTTGTGAACATGTCAACTGCCAACCCATTAGGCAGGCAGGTCAAAGAGCAGGTCGGGCCGAGTCGACCCATTCATCAAATTTCTTGGCTTAGGCTCAACCCATGTGCGAGCTGGGCAAGCGAGCTTCTAGCCTACTGGCTAGGTCTGATCCTAACATAAGAGGAAGATCAGTCACATCAGTAATCATCTCCACAAGTTTTCAGCCAATTAAGACCTTAGAGATAAACCTCAACAATCTTTGATGGAGTGTTGTTGGGATGGATTAATGTGAGTAGATCATCGACTGCAGGCACGTGCTCAACTCGTGATCTGTCATTATATCTTCGAAGAAATCTTCATCTGGATTGCTAACATTCTCAACATGCTTATAATTAATGGCCAAATACTAATGCCACCTTTTGTCATTGTTCATCTTTTAATTTTTCTCTTTTGTTCTGCAATATTTTGTTCGCCTTTTGAGGGAATTTCATTATCATTCTCACAAATGATGAAGAATGTTCATTATACTTATGTACAATGTTTGGCTATACCCTCCTCTCCTCTCCTTTTTTTTTACTTTTTTTAAAGAAAATAATCGAAGCCATCATCTTAAAGACATGCACGAAAAAAAATAGTAGGGAGGTCTTAAATTGCATAGAAAATTATGATTTTACTTCTCAAAACTTTTATTTCATCTCGATGGGTACATCAGCCTTCACTTACATGAGCAAAATTACCATTTTTTTGCTATAACAGTAAAAAAGGATATTTACACATATAACCCTGAGCAGTTTCGTAATTACTCTAGAAACCCTTCATAATCATGAATTACATGAGAAATCCCAAATAAGTGCGACGTCCTACACATATAACCCTCCGTTATTTTAATCCATTCACTCAACCAAGCCTTTGAGTTAATCTAAAGGTTAAAATTAAATCAAAAATAATATGAAAAAAATGTCTCTTCTCCCACCCCTCCCCCCTCCTCGAGGCCAGCTGCCGCCGCCCCCCTCCTCCAGGCCAGTCGTCGCTGCTTCCCCCCCCCCCCCCCCCCTCCCTCCAGGCTAGCCGTTGTCGCACGAGCAGCCGCACCAACACCCCTTCCCCTCTCTCCGCCTTCCCCTCCCCTCGCGCGAGCTACATCACCATCGACCCCTCCCCTCCCGTCGCGCGCAGCATGAGATGCTCCTTTTCCCCTTCCTCTGCCCTCGCGCGAGCAACCACACCAACCCTTCCTCTCCCGTCGCGCAAGCAGCATGAGTAGCTCCTCCTCCCCTTCCTCTCCCATCACGCGAGCAGCCACACTAGCCCTTTCCCTCCCGTCATGCGAGCAGCAGGAGCTGCTGCTGCTCCCCTTCCTCTCCCCTCACGCGAGTAGCAGCTGTTGCTCCTCCCCTTCCCCTCCCTCTGCATTCCCCTCCCCTTGCACGAGCTACAACACCAATAACCCTTCCCCTTCCGTCGTACGAGCAGCAAGAGATGTTGCCCCTCCCCTTCCTCTCCCCTTGCGCGAGCAGCCACATCTTGTGCGATCAATAGCATTAACGACACATTGAGATGGAGGAAGATGAAGTGGGAGGTGATGGAGGTCAAAGAAAGAGGGAAGGAAAGGAGTGGTATCCCTTGTAATTAAGGTGACTCAAAGGTGTATTAAATAATGGATTTTGTCATACTTAATGGAGAAGCGGATGGAAGGTATTCCTCAAGATTATGTGCGTAATTAAGAAACTACCCAGGGTTATGCTATGTACGAGTTAAGGACGACTGGAGGTCATGGGTGTAATTCGTGATTATGGAGGGTTTCTGGGGTAATTACGAAACTACTCACGGTAATGTGTGTAAATATCCCTAGTAAAAATGGGGCGAAGTTAAAACATATGGGCCATGAGGTATGCAGGAGTAGAAATCAAAAGATTTAATGGCAATGGACTAAATAGTTGCAAATAGAACCACATCAAACATACTGGTCTGCAAGCTAATAATAGAAAACAAGAAAATTGGGCAGATACGACATATATACTCAAATATCCCATATTGCACTATCCTAGCAAGAAAACCCTTGGCCCTGTTCGTTTGGGGTATAAGGAGAAATGGAATAAGGGGAATAAGCCCCCAACACACTTCCCCGTGGTACGACTATTCCCCATTATTTCATCGTATTTCACTCTTATTCCTATCTTTATCCCACCTTACCTACATTTATTTCACCTTATTCTCCTTATTCTTATCCTCCAGCCGAACGGAGATTAGACCCTTATTCCACTTATTCCCCATCCTTATTCCTGCTTATTCTCATACCGAACGGGCCCTTTAGGGGGTGTTCGTTTGGAGGATAAGGGGGAATGGAATAAGGGGAATAAGCCCCCAACACGCTTCCCCGTGGTACGACTATTTCCCATTATTTCATCTTATTTCACTCTTATTCCTATCTTCATCCCACCTTATCTACCTTTATTTCACCTTATTCTCCTTATTCTTATCCTCCAGCCGAACGGAGAATAGACCATTATTCTCCTTATTCCACATCCTTATTCCTGCTTATTCTCCTACCGAACGGGCCCTTAGGGAATGGAAGACGTGTGTGCGTGTGTGCGCGTGCATGGTGGGTGTGCATGCGTACGTGTGCGTGTATGGCTGTACGCATGTGCGTGCGTGTGAGCTTAGCAGTAAAACCCTGTTTAAGCCAATGGTTCATATTTCGCTGCAAATTATTTCCTTAATTTTAAATTTGGACCCTTCGGTTTTTTTCCCGTTATAAAAAGATAGTTTATGTGCCATACAGAATACATAAAAAATCTCACTCTTCTTGTTACTGAACTTATCAAATTTCCAAAAAAAACTTACAAAAACAAAAAAAAATTAATCTCGTTTCAACACTGATCATATTTTCAAGGATGTGCAGAATCTAGCACATGAAACAAATCGAAAACCAGTTCCTTGGCCATGTACATAGCATAACATTTTCCCTTCCTCCACCTCAAATCCCAAAAATCTCCTACAGCAAATCTTGAGTCTTCTGGGCGTTCTTTGCAGTTCCCTAAAAAAAATCGCAAATCATGATCTATAATGACGACCACCAACTTCTCTACCTGTTTGAGATGGGATTTGGACCACTGGGGACTTCATGTTCACTTTCATTGAACTGGGCTGCTCCACTCCACTGCTGCTTGCTCAAATCCATCGTCTGCGAGGAGGAAGAGTTTGTGTCTGGTTGCGTGGATGTTGTCGATGATCGGGCAGATGGATGTGCAAGCAAGAGGAGGAGGAGGAGGAGAAGGATCAAGCTGCCATCTTTTGCCATGCAGAGCAAGGTAGGAAGATGGAGGTGTGTGTTTTAGGGTATATATGGGCAATGTAGTATTGGGCTACATGTTAATAATAACAATAATAATAATAATAAAACTATTATTATTGTAGGTAGATTTTTTTACAAAATTGTCTTCTTGCTGCCCATCTGAAGAAAAAGTGGGTTCAGTCAGAAATGTACTCTACAAGCTTTTCTCTCCATGTCAACATGTTCTTGTCCTTTTTTGAGATTTATTACTTTCTGAGCATGGTTATTACCCGGTTGATCCATTCCTTCTCTGTATTTTTCCCATACAGTGAACAAATTTCTACTGTCATTAAAAGAATTAGCTCAGTTAGAGCTAAACCCTAAAAAACAAGTGTTATGTGCATATTACAATGCCATGAAAATTATGATACAAGAGTTAGCCAACAGAAAAAGATTCGAGTTGCCGCTCTGGGCCGGAATCCGCTCCGTCTTGCCACCTATATCACGGTATCACCTAGGTTGCGGTCGAGGGTGGGGAACGGCCAGACTTTTAGATTCTGGAGAGGACAGGAAAGGACGCCCTTTGGAGGAGGTTCCCTAGGCTGTTGGCTTTAGCGGCGTCAAAAGATGCACTTCTTGCTCATGTTGTGGATCACGGGTCGTGGGCATCGTTGTTCATCTCGGACCTTTCGGAACAACGTATGGAGGACTTCATAAGGTTGCTGGCAGAGGTGCATCCGTCAGGGGTGCTGTCTCAGGAGGTGGATCATTTCGAATGGGAAGGAGGGAGGTTCTCTGTAAAGAAGTCATACGAGGTGATGGAGCGGGATGTGGAGCTGTGTCAGGACATGGAGGTTATTTGGGCGGCCAGGATCCCACACCGAGTGAAGATTTTCCTATAGTTTCTCAGAAGAAATCGATTATGTGATAAAGCGAGGTAGAGAAGACTGTTTGGCTTGGAGGACATGCGATGTGACAGGTGCAAGGGACCGATTGAAAATGCGGATCACCTGATCTTCGGATGCGTGGCTTCGGCGCAGGTTTGGAGGGAGTCGGAGATCGCTTGGGTGGAGGCCAGCGGGTTAGAGCCGTTCTGGAGATCGGTTCACGCTATGGGTATGGGCTCGTCGGACGACTGTTCCAAGACGTTTGTTGTGCTTTGGGCCATATGGACTGGGCGGAATGAGTTAATTTTCAAAAACCAGAGGTTCTATCTCACATTGTAATGCCCTCTATAATTTTTGGGCTTCACGGTAATGTATCCTATCTTTCTATAAATGAATTTCGGTTGTGGTGACTCTTTTCAATAAAAAAATGATCTAAGAGTTTGACTACTAATTGGGGAAGGTTTCTGAATCCTATAACAAATCATCAAAGAAAGACTCGATGATGATCACAATCGATCATATGGTTGCCATGAAAAGGCAGAGCATCAAATGCAGGCTTGGCCTATGGTGGTTGGAGGGTTGCCAAAGGGGCATCTGAAGTTTTTGACTACGAGAGGACTCCAGCAAAAGCAAACAGTGGGATCAGTTGGCCATCACTTTTCTTTGCAAAAAGTCCGATTCTGGAAAGAGCACTTCCCTCCATATTCTCCCATATAGGGGTTTTGATTGATGGAGACGTATACTTTCCTTGCCATTCATTCAAATTTCCCTTCGGAAAGCCAGGAATCACGTCTGGAAACGTAAAGACCTGGATCCGAACTCGAGTCCTGAGAACTTGTAAAGGTTGATCTCCCAGGAGATCTGAATGGTGCAACCACTGAAAGATATCAGCAATGTGAATCCTTGATATTTAAGGTTCATATGATATAATAATACCTGTAAAACTGGAAGCTTTGTTTTCTAGATTTTCATCGATATAAATGCAGT
This sequence comes from Ottelia alismoides, assembly GCA_037367405.1. NCBI lineage: Eukaryota > Viridiplantae > Streptophyta > Magnoliopsida > Alismatales > Hydrocharitaceae > Ottelia > Ottelia alismoides. The sequence continues at coordinate 134,433 of JAZKJV010008975.1, read as the reverse complement.
CTGATTAGATAAGCAGGTACTTCTAAGAGGGAGCAGAGCCTCTGCTGTAGTTCTTAACTACAACAGGGCGGGCTGTAACTGTAAGTTCTCTCTTTTTTGCATCTTTTTCCACAAATCTGACCATATGGATGGAATGCACGCATGTTGTTCTACATATCCACCAAGTTTCGTTTTGATCGGATATTTCTAACTATTTTATCTCAAAGGTCAAAGGAAAAGTCAACATAGGTTAGGCTCAAAAATCATTTCAATTTCGACTCGATGGATATGTAGAGCAACATGCATACGTTTGATCCGTTCGGTCGTATTTTTAAAACAAGATTCGCAAAGAAAAAAAACAGGACTTACAGCAGGCTCTGCTGTTCTGTACTCAGCACCCTTTTCAAGAGGGAATCCCAAAGGAATTGGACTTATAACCCTAGTAAAATTGAGTTGTATTCCAAATATGATTTTGGTATATGGACTATCTATGGAGAGGTGGAGGAATTTGCTTGTCCATCAACACCACAACAAGAGAAGGCAACAATGAGAGAGAGAATCTGATTCCTTCTTCCTTAACAAGAACCACAGGGTATACAAAGCTGGAGAAAATCTACTGACAATGGAGACAAACATGTCATTAGTGGCCTGCACGAATTCTACAAAAGGCAGCACCTTTTTTGCTTCTCTTTTGCGCAGATCTAATGTGAGTGCAAATCACAAAACAACACGTCTGTTTCTCAAATCCATCAGCAGGCACCAAAAAGTTGAAGAGAGAGAGAGAGAAGAGAGAGCACTGATGTCCAAAGTATATAAAGGCTGATGTGCATCATACCCAACTTAACTTTACCAACAACAATTATAATAACATAAAGATCTGGGATGGATACGTATTAGATCATGAACAGCTCCCCCTGAGTTGCTTTTTTTACCAGCAAGCAGTGACCTGCAGGAACAGACAAATTGAAGTGGATGGCACCACATGATGTGAAAAAACATGTAACCATTCTTAGCAAAATATGGCTTTTGATGGGAAAAGAGGGACGGAAAGGCTATTGATCACAAGTTACATTACATATAGTGTAGTAAAGGCTGTGCTCTTAAAGAGAGGGCGCATCTTCCACACAGCAACGTGAGAACAAATTGCTGCTGGCATGGGATCAGGCACAGGCCGTCCCCTTGTCGATCCTCCTCGTTGGGTCGGATGTGTCCCCATTGTCTTCCACAGCGTCTCACCCAGTATGGAGTCGGGATATCATGACCAGGGACAGAGCCAGGAATTTTCACTGGTCTGGGTAAGAGAAACTGAATAAAAAATACATAATAGTTTGCTCATTAAAAAATCTCCACACCTAATGCACTGTAGATCAGTAGCAACAATGATATAACAAAGAATAATAAGAGAATCAGGTCAAAGATTATCTTCTGTGCAAACATCACATTGATGTGTGCACTTGCCAGACTGATAGCCAAGGAATTTCCAACTAATTCTGATCCAACCAATGATATTTTCTTCATTCAGCACATTCTGACAAAGCATTTTGTACACTCATTAAAGTAACGTGTACACTTAGTAAATCACCAAGAACTAAAACCAGCATATAGAGAAGGCCCCATCTAAAGCCTTTGACTGGGCCTCTGCTTGACCTGTGATTAATTAGCAACTGCAACAGTGAATTTAGCACCACTTTGATTTATTCACGTTTCTTTGTAAATTGATCAAATATGTGTCAAAATCTAATTTAAAAAGAATAGGTTTTCTAGAGGCACATGAATTAAGATATTCTCGAAAAAACGTGTTCTACGAACAAATTCCATCCATTTTTGTAGTCTTATGGCCTGTAATATCGAGAATTTACAAAAGGTAAACCCATCCTGATGGTTTATATGTCGATGATGCAATACCAGAAAGTTTTCCACAGGTAGGACTCACCATTACACTGAAGTCATGCGGAATATAAAGATTTATATGTATTACTGTCAAGTCGGTTATTATCAGAAATTGGAAATTGCAGAAGCATCTGAAGGAAGATTTAAAAGTGAACAGCTCAACATAATCACCTTTTAACTTGCCACTGGGATCTCGACATTTCATAGACAACCAAATTCATTTCAATAACTCTCCATAGCTCCTGTTGTGATATAAATGGCAGCATAAGCTTGAATATTGAATATGTAAACTAGGAATAGTTATGCCTAATTTGCATATGCTGCTTTCATCCCATGGATTATCATTGTTTGGACAACTTAATTCATCTAAGATTAAAAAACAATATCAATTAAATTGTTAGAAATATTCCATGATTTTAGTCATATCCGAAAAAAGAAGACGGTGGAAAGTAAATTCCAATGGAGCTATATAATGTGAACCTATACCAAGATACTTGAAAGTGTGTATGATGTTTGACAAGATAAGATGCCTTAGGTTGGTGAAAAGCCACAAGTTGAAGGATATTCTAGAGAAATATAGCCATGTTGGACATATTACAATGTAAACAGGTTCCATGGATATTGTTACCAAGCAATTTGATTGCAACAAAATGCAAAATATGGATAAAACAACCAAGTAATTTATATCTAAACACATTCACATAAACACATTTACATATTCACGCAACTCATACATACACATGCCCTTACACATACAGTCATGCATATTCCACGCACATACTCCCAGACACATTCACACACAAAGACATGCTCTCTCTCTCTCTCTCATTCAAAGCTTTGATTAGTTGTGCATGATTTTTAGAAATTTAATCAAATTGTTGACCATGAAAAAAATACCAATTTGATAAACTGAATATAATTAGCTAAATACAGCAATATGTTTTCAAAACCTGCCGGGCAAGATCTAAAGCACCACTTCTCTTATATATCAAATGCAAATTATAAGCTGCTTCTCTGCGAAGGCTGCAGTAACCAGGGTTTTTAATTTGTGGAGGTGGTGATACATCATAGGAGAGCCTTGGAATGGGGCGATCTATCTCCTCCATGGTCAGGACCTCTTCATAATATGAAGCTGCAAGTGTTACCAATCCAACATGATGCAATGCTCGAGCTACATTATACAATGCCTCCTGGCTGTTATTGCAGATGTGGGCATATTCATATAGGAAGGCAAGTCCTTGAACTACTGTTAGGTGCTTGTTCTTCAGTCTAAAACCAAGAGCTAAATTAATTAATGCCGTACCAACACAGAGATTGATAAGAGGATTATCAGGTTGCAGTTTACGAGCTTCCAGATATTCCCTTGCAGCATCTTGATGCTGACTGTTCATGGTAAACTGATGGCCATAAATAATCATTGGAAATACGAGGTTAGTTTTCTCAAGCACACGCATATTGTGCAAGAACTTGACATGTTTTGGAAGCCGGCTATCGCATCTTGAAATAACCTTGTAATAAAAATTCCAAGCTGCGCAGCTGTTTGGATGTTTCATTACAATAGATCGGACAAAGTCATAACCATGCGTTGGATCTGCAGCATTATATGCTATTTGAGCACCAATTGATCGAAGTTCTTCCTTCTTCTCATTGGGTATTGTTTTGTATGTAAACTTCAAAGTGTGGTTCATAACCTCCAGTGCATCCCAGTATTGTTGCAAAGATACCAAGGCTTTACATAAATCTATAATAAGCTGATAGTGTACCTCATCCTTTAGAAGATTGGGGATAGGTGGTTCACGTAATTCCTTCGGATAAGATTCTTCTTCAGAGTCATCACTCCTCCATTCCAATCCAGATGCCAAAACCCTGGCTTTTCTTTCTTCCCTCAATGCAGTTCTTTTCTGAAGTAACTTCTTTGCTCTAGTAGCCTTAACCATTTCAGATGATGTTGCTATTGGCCTAAATCCATGAAATATATTATTGTCACGATCCTCAAGCAATTTCACCCGTTCATGGAGATCCCTCATATTTAGTCGTTTTCTACCTGATACCTCCTCATTTAAGGATTCAACGCACAATGATTCACGGACAGAATGAAGTATACAGTCAACAAATTCTCTTACCATACCTCGTTGGTGAAAAGTCTTAGCAAGAGCAACTTTAATTCTCCCATCTAGCCACCATGCTTTAGGGTCCACAGGAAGCGGAAGTTTAGTTGATTCTCTGTTTTCTGGAGGAGAAAGCAAATGTGTAGCTTCATCATCCCTTCCTTCCTCAATAAGTATTGATGATAGGGTAATACGAGCATCGATATGGTCCTCCATTGACAGTAATACTTTGTACAAAAAAGGTATGGCTTCTGTCCTCAACTTCAAGGATAAATAGCATTGAGAAATTTTAAAATGTAAAGAACCATTTTCACGAGAGGTTCCTTCTAGCATAGAATAAAATTTTAAAGCCAACTCAAAGTGCCCAAGAATTGAAAACGAATCAGCAACTTCAGTAATTAAATCAGCATTCTCCTCAGCAGGATCCTGGTCCAAGAATTTCAATAGAATCTCAGCCTTGTCCATATTTCTAAGATATGCTTGGCAGATTCCTTCCTTCACCAATACATTGCGAGGCAAATCATTGTCTAAATGCTCAAGTGCACGGACATGCTTAATCACTTCAAGAGCCTCAACATGACCACCATTCTCCATATGGAAAGAAAGAAGAAGATCAACTATACTGAAATCCACCTTGAAAGAACCATCACGAAGATAACTATCTAAAACGAAGATAGCCCTGTCAACACGACCACATCTCTTGTGCATCTTAGCAGCCATCTTGCGAACATCGATGTTTGCGGGATACAGTGCAATTACCTGTTCGTAGGACTCGGCAGCTTTCTGATAATCACCCAGGCCGATGTACAACGAGGCGCGGCTCAATCTAAGACTGATGTCCTCAGGATCAGCTGTTATTGCCTTGGAAAGACAATACTTCACCAGTCCCGTGTTCCCTTCTTCAATGGACCATGGTACAAGAAGGTTCCAAAGAGCAGGATCCTTGGGTTTAAGATGAGCAGCAATCATATAAAAGTTCATAGATTTCTTTTTGTCCCCGGTGTCATTATATATCAGTCCAAGAGTACGGTAAGCATCTGGTGTGTTTGGTGCAATCCGGATAATCTCTTCCAGGATACCGATAGCCTCATCATACTGTCCAGACGCGTAGTGAAGAGTGGCATCACCAAGCTTCCTGGTGACTTCAGGGTTCGTGTTCTTCTTAGAACCCCTTCTTCTGCCCCTTTTCTTTGGCTGCCCACTTCTCCTGCGTGGCCGATGTGTCATCGATTCCAATATCTCGTCAAACTGGGCACCGAAAACATCATCTTCTTTGAGTTTCTTGGAAGGTTTTGGTTTGATCTGCGATTGAAGGGCCTTCCGCTTCCTCTCGGCGAGCGCCTCGTACTCGAGCCTCTGGAACTGCTGGTAGGGCTCCAGCCCGAAGGCGTCGACTTCGACGAACTCCATGGGATCCATCCCCGTCTCGAATCGTAGCCGGTACTCCCCGTCCTCTTCTTCTTCCTCCTCTTCATCCGCCCCCTCCATGATCTCCTCGTCCGCATCCACCCTACTCGGGATAAAGTCGTCCTCCATCGCCACCCACAGTGATGAGCGGCTTCTTGCAGTGGGTCGAAGAGACTGGAACCGGCGGCGGCGGCGGCGGCGGTGGGTCACAAGGGACGGAGATTGGGACTAAGTTTTTTTCTTGGGATATTTACCCAGCAGACCCTGAAATCTTTCGAAATTACCTCTACGACCTTTGAAACATCGATATTCCTCCCACGACCCCGTAATCTTGCTCCGTCTTACCCCACAGACCCTGCCGTCAATTTTAACTTTACTGGAGTCAATTCTTGAGTTAACCTTGAGTTAATATCATCTCCCTCTCTCTCTCCTTCCTTCTCCTCCCCCTGTGGGACTGCTTCAAGGTCATCCGCCTCTACTCCACCGCCGACGGACAAGACCATCCGCCTCTGCTCCACCGCCGACCTCGCCCTCGTGGCGGAGCTGCGGGGCCACGAGGAGGGCATCTCCGACGTGCCCTTCTCCCCGGACTCGCGCTTCCTCTGCTCCGCCTTTGACGACCGCAGCGTGCGGCTGTGGGACCTCCCCTCCGCCTCCCTCCTCAAGACCCTCGCACTGGAGGGCATCGGCCCCGGTGGATCCGTAAAGGTTGTGCGGGTCCTCGCACTGGAGGGCATCGACACCCCTGAGGTTGTGCGGGTCCTCGCACTCGCAGAGGGGAGGTCGGGTAGATGCGGGATCGCGCAGAGGGGAGGAGGGAGGTCGAGCGGAGGGGAGGTCAGGGAAAGGAGGCAGTGCCCCGGAGGGAGGGGCGGTTGGCGGCGGAGCCTGGAGCAGGGGGAGGGCGGTTGGCGGCGAAGCCTGGAGCAGGGGGGAGTGCGGTTGGCGATGGGTGGCTCGAGCAGCACGACAGGGGGGGACATCGACCTGGGGAGGCGTCGGGGGGAGGGGGGGCAACGTGGCCGGGGGCGAGCAACCGGGGGAGGGGATGAGCGAGCCTCGAGCAGAAGAGGAGGCGCCCCGAGGGGGGAGGGACGGTTGGCGGCAGAGCTTGGAGCAGGGGAGGCGGCGCCCGCAGCCGCGTAGACCTTTCTTCTTCCTTCCTTCTGCGCTGGTGGAACCCAACATGGGACGGTGGCTCCGCCCGTGCGCGTGCGGCCACGGCAGAGCGCGGAGGCCGCGCGGCTGGAGGATGGAGGGGGCGGATCCACTGGCGGAGGCCTGGCGGTGTGCAGCCTTGGGACGCCGCGTGTGGGCACGGAGGATCTCTGAGCTGGGGGCGGCACGCCGCTCGTTGCGGAGGAGATGGTGGTTGCATCCTTGCGGTGTGCAGCCTTGGGCCGCAGCAGCAGGGCGGAGGTCGGGAGGTGGGGGTGGGAGCCCATCGGGAGGGGGACGAAGCAGCAGCTGGGCGCGCGCGAGGGCGGAGGTTCATCATCGGCGGAGGAGGTGGGGGGCGGGAGCCCATCGGGAGGGGGCCGCAGCAGCAGGGCAAATGGATGGGAGTTGGGTATAATGGCAATGAATGTAAATTTAACAAAGAAATTGGGTATAATGTAAACAAATATAACGGAAGCCGGTTAGTTTTAACGGACAAATGGATGGGAGTTAACCAGAGGGTCTGCACGGTAATGGTTAGCAAGATTACGGGGTCTAGGGAGGAATATCGATGTTTCAAAGGTCGTAGAGGTAATTTTGAAAGATTTCAGGGTTCGTTGGGTAAATATCCCTTTTTTCTTTTGGAAAATCTTAGTTGTGCATATTTCACCCTCTTAAGGGCTCCATAAGTTCCCGGTTTTTTTCCGAAGGAAAATTTTACATCAAATTAGAAGGCAAGCGGCAACAAGCTGCACTGCTAGTTCTTTTTGTATTGCAAAGCTAGCCCTTATAAATACTACATCTATAGATCTATTATCCATCACATTATCGGATTACTTTTGGTAGGTTGCTTGCTATTAGATTGGTCACAATCCTTCCTCGTCTCCTCTCCTTCAACCAAACAGCCTTCGTTAAAGGTCGTTCGATCAGCAACAATATATGTCTTGCTAATGAAATTCTACGTGGATTCAATAGGAGATCTAGCCGCTACAAGGCTTGCTTGAAGATCGACCTCTCCAAGGCGTTTGATACCATCAACCATTCGTTCATCCTGGACGCTCTCAAGGCTATGGGGTTTTGCTCCGCTTGGATTGCCTGGATTTGTCATCTGCATTTCTACTTCTTCATATTCAATCATGATTAATGGTGCCCCTCATGGTTTTTCAAGGACACTCGTGGTTTGAGACAAGGGGACCCCCTCAGTCCTCTGCTTTTCACTATAGCGATGGAATCGCTCACTTATGTTGTCGAGCAAGCGATTTCCGAAGGCCGTTTTCTTCACTATGGGATGTGGTCGTAATGTGACGCCCTCTCATTTAATTTATGCAGATGATTTAGTCTTCTTCTGCAAAGGCACCCTCCGCTCTCTCTTAGTGGTCAAAGATATTTTACACACCTTCGGACTCATTTCGGGCCTCAAGCTAAATGCGTGGAAAAGCAAAGTTCTTAGGCCAAAGGCTCTACTCCTGACTTTGCCATTAATCTTCAGTTGGACATCCTGAATCAGAAGCTGCCTCCGACGTACTTGGGGCTTTCCACTTGCATCTTCATTTCACTGAAGCACTGATTCAAGAGGTTTGGAGGACCAGATTGGGAAGCCAATCCATAGTTGGAGCGCCAGGCTGCTTTCTATAGCCGATCGGGCCCAACTCATCAACTCTGCCATCCGTGGGATCTTCCTTTATTGGATCGCGGGTGTGCTTATACGTTTGAGGACTGTGCATAGGCTTTTCGCATTTCGCCTGCTTCCTTTGGGGTCGTCGTCGCCACGACATCTCCTGGGACACCATTTGCCTCCCTAGATCAGAGGGGGGCCTGGGGCTGAAATCGTTTGTCGCCCTTCGGGAAGCCATGATCACCTCTTGGGGATGGATGATTATTTCGTCTGACTCCTCGATCTGGGATGACTTCATGAGACCAAATATCTTCCCTTTTGCTCGTTCTAGCATGTTGCCCCCTCTCCTTCTGCTTCTGGGGTTTGGCGCTACATCCTGGGAAGAAGATGTTACAATCGAGATGCCATCCGTGGGGATGCCCCTCCTTTTTCTTGGGCTCGCTCACCTAGAGGATACTCTTTTGCTAGTGCTTACGATATCTTCCGCCCAAGGAGTGCAGTGCTCGCCTGGGCTCCAATCGTTTGGGATTGCTATTCTCCGCCTAGATTCTTATTCACGCTCTATCGGGCTATTAGCGAGAGGCTCCCTACCACTGATAGACTTGCTGCCATTACCGTGGTTTCCCACTCAAGTTGCTATTTATGTTCTGCGAAACTGGAATCTCGCGCGCACCTTCTGTTCTGTTGCCCTTTTTCTGCTGAGATCTGGCATGGCTTCCGTCATGCCCTTCCTTTACCTGATCCACCAACACTTCCGCTCTTGGACATTGTCGCATGGATTGGTTCCATTACGGCTCTGACAACTCGCTCTGCCATGACAATTCTTATCGTGCTTGTGGTCTGGTCCATTTGGATGGAATGCAATTGGATATGGGCTCAGTCAGGGTCCCTCTCTATTGTGCACATTATCTCCAACATCGTGTGTGACTTCCCACTGATTATGAAATTTTGAGGCCACCTGAGATTTTGGTTGCTTAGGTGTTCCTATTTTTTGTGTTTCACATCTACTGTGTATGGAAGCACTTCAACTTGCTACAGTGTAGCTAATTTATGTACAACTTTTTGTGAAGAATATATACATTTACTTTTTACTTACCAAAAAAAGGTTACCAGGTTACTCTAGGCTTGTCTGATTTACCCCCCGTATTCTAGGGTCATTCATGGGTTGGAATTCCATCACAATTCAACGTGACATCACATCACATTCCTTATTCCAACCCTCTACCAATTCTCATAATGATTCAAACAGCTGTTATTCACAGGAGGTTGCTCCAACCCACCTCAACCGGGTAACCATACGAGCCCTAGGAGAGCATTGGCTTCGACTACAAAGACAAGAATAAGCATGGTTGCACGGAGAATAAGGAGAATAATGATTTATTTTTTTATTCAGTTGGAAAGATATGAATAAAGAGATTAAGGTGGAATATGAGTATGTAATATAAAATAAAGATCGAAATAAGGTGAAATAATATGGTGTTGATGAGAATAGTCGTATTCTTGGGAACTGCATCGGGCGGGGAATTGATCCCTTATTCCAATGTGTATTCTCCGTGATCTAATGGTACATATTTCAATTGATGCTTTTAATTACATGTGAAACTTCCATTTTTCATTACATTAGGAAGTCATCAATGTGTCATGATTTGAATATTTAGGTGATTTATCTTCTTAAAAAATTAAAGATAGAGAACGTATAGTATATTCTAACCTAAAAATATGGATGTATTGGTGAAAGTATCATATTAATTAATAATGCTCAAGAGAAATGTACAACCATATTCACATACCTCCGAAAAAATGGAAACTACCGATGTGAATCATGCAATAGTTGTAATTTGTTGAATTTTCTTTTAATTTATAGATCTTATGAACAATTACTTGATTTTCCCTGGAAAAAGTCAACGGATTATCATTATTATGTGAACATATACCGATAATAATGCCATATATTGCGAATACAAAAGTAAAAGAAAATTTTGCAACGAATTAGTAATCGTTGCTATAGTTTTAACATTGAAAGATACATTATCAAATTTTGTTGCATTATTGAGTTGACAGTGTGCTTTGCATACAAACCACACAAATACGAATAAGCTATTATCATTTTCAAAATTACTATCGACACTTGAAATTAATGTCGAATCATAAATCTGTAGGTATATACATTGCTATAGTTTGTTCTTATAGCAATGGTTATATGCCGTATATATCATCGAAATCCGCAAGTCATTTTCTAAAAACTGTAAATAATTATAACAATATTTGATTTAAGATAACAGAAAATATTGTTATATAAATTGTTGCTATTAATATAGAAATGGATATATATATATATATATATATATCTTTGTGTAATCAAATATAAAAAAAATAAATTTACAATAAATAATATCCACATATATATAATGGGTTAAAGAGAAAGAATCACTCAAAAGCAATATATATTGTTAGCAATATATCAGATATATCATTACTTGTGTGTTCAACCGTGAAAAAATAGTTTCACAATAAATAATATTTATTATTAGATATTAACAACAAATGATATAATACTAGACTAGAAAATATATGTCATTATAGACAATGTTTGATGTTATGATTGCATCACCAAGATTTTTAAGAATACATGATTGAAAATTTGAAACACATGCATATTATAAATAGTGGTGTATTAAGATGATGTTAGATCTTGTCTCTCCCCATAATTTTAGATGAATGATGTAATGAAGATTTAACAAAAATCACACACTTGTCATTTCAACCTAATAACATCTTAGTTCATGAAAAATAATATATTTGAGTTTACAAGGGTGAAAATATAGGGAGAAGAAAGATTTCTTCTTTCAAACATTGGTCACTTCAAAATAAACATATCAGGGAAAGAGAGTATCTAGTTTGTGGTAAAATCTAGGCATATGTTATGAATGATTTTTATTGAAACTAAGTTATCTAGAGATTTATTACCTTAATTTTGGGATATCGGTACATCACTAGGGATAATATTATGAATCAATCGGTTAATAATGTTACGTTAGGATCAAATAAGGAATTTAATATGCATTCTACTTCCTCTATATGCAATAAACCAGTAGCTTACATGTTCATATGAAGCAATAAGAAGATGACATTGTGTAATATGAAGATCGAGAAGTCCATTGATAGGAACGTGTTCGGTCTCTCTCATGTCACAGACCTTTTTCAAGCATGAAAGCATCTAGGTACTGGTAGGCAACAATAAAGCAAAGATATACAAGCCCTTGAAGGTGCTGATATAAACTAATTGTTGCATGATTTACATGTTATCTTACCTCATTCAGCAGGGCTTTGAACTCCTAAGCTACATATTGATTATTTATCATATTATAAAACATGTTGGAGGAATGCATTCTACCAACATGCTTGTTCTAGATCTAACTTAAGTTGCAAATCCTCATTGATGATCTCTTTTATCGAAGAGGGATCCATGCCATTTAGATTCTCATGCACCTCCTATACATCGTAAAAGAACTTGGCTAAGTTCTCTTAAGTAAATTTGGCGAATGACATAATAATACGGTCGGTAATGAATCATGTACTTGTAAAAAAACTCTTTTTTGGACCTCTATCCATTGGCTATGGGTTAAATATGTATCAAAATGCCTCAATAAAAATGTACCTCAAGAGATGGAATATGGCGAATACTTTTTGGAAGCAAATCACTCACTACAATAAATTATTCCCGTAGAAGCTAATTATGAAAACAAAATTTATTTGCAATGAGTAAACTAATTGATACACAAACATGAAACAACCATGTTACAAGATTTATGAGGTTCACTCTTAATCGAGTAACATCGTCAATGATCATTGTGGATCTCTCTATCTCTCTCTCTGATCTGGTGGAAAAAATAGTAGTGTAGAAGATAAATGATAGGCATTGTCTTAAGGAGGCTTATGTAACACTCATACAATTGGTTATCTTCGAAGTGGACAAATCCATTAATCTCAATACAAATAGGTCTCCTAATTGAATATTGTTTCGGAATCGTTGCTTCCAAAGCCCCACACCCGCTCGATCACTCACTAGGCAGCCGAATCCCCATTCTAAGATGGTGTGATTATCTTGTCTAAGGTAAGAACAAGGTCACAACATGATCTTCAATTTATCAAGCTTAAAAATAGATTACGATTCAAGAAAATCTCAGCACGAAATCATCCAATTTAATTTATATTTTCATCGTCTTCTTCTTACTAAACCCTTGACTTCTTCATTTACTATCTTTCAACGACAACAACGGGGGTGAATGCGGCGAATCAGACTACGAAGGCAAAGGGTTAGGATCAAATGGAGCAGATTAATGAGGCAAAATGGGGTTAGGAAGGGGATAGAAGAATTAGAAGGTGTGTTAGTAAAATCAATATTTGAGAGTGTAAGATCGTCCATTTTTGCAAGATGTTACATTGATTTTTTGCCACTCATAAAAAATAAAAAATATATTATATAAAAAGTGGACATCTCGAATCAATGTCCCAACTAACTAGCTAGTGGCTCCACAAATAAGTACTCCTAAATAGGATAAAAATAAGGAAAATGGTTTATTTTAGAAGCCAAAAAACTGTATTTGGTAACCCAATCAAATTTCCTTGACTAAAAATATTTAAATATCAAAAATATTGTGTACATATATAAACATATTTATGTGTATATTTCTGACTCGATCCAATTGAGAACCGAGGGAGAAAAAGGGGAGTGAAAGGGAGGGAGACCAGTGCCCGTGTGGATACGAATTGGGGGTTCGATCCACCGCCGTTCTCCTCTTCCTTTTCCACTCCAATCTCCAGATCTGACAGCCTCCGAGGGCCTCTCGTCTTCGATCTCCAGGTGAGCCTTCGAATTGAGCATTCCCCCCACTTTCCCCCCTCGGATTTGATCGAAAGGCGATACCTTTTTCTGATTTTTTACGCGCAAAGATCGTATCTTTTCTGCGATCGTGCTCTTCCTTCGATCCGTTTGGATATCCCGTCTATCCCGTCTCACAAATCGGGGAAAGATGGGTTCTTTTGTTAGAAAAAACTCGTGGGTGTTTTGATTTGTGGATCACCGATCGGGAAGAGACATGATGGATGAAGGCATCATGTTCTTCTGCATATTTTTGTTATTTCGATTTTGGAGTGGTAGAGAAAATGGAAGTTGGGATTTTTACTTGTTTTTGTGTTGTGGGTACTATAGTGCGATGAGAGGATAATATTGTTATCTTTATTGTGTTTCTCTTTGTGATTCTCTGAACAGGTTCGGGGAATTCGACAATTTGGTCCTTCTACTAGATATCTCCAATGGTGGAGAGGGCCTGCGTGAAGCGTCTTCAGAAAGAGTACCATGCCCTCTGTAAGGTAATACATCTAAAAATGTTAGTAGTGTTTGGAAATTTGTTAACGCAATGCTGGAGTACGTGTCTTTCTCGCCTTTGATCCGGCTGGCAAGCAGCCATGCTGTGGCATTTCTCGGAAAATGCTATATCTTTCTTAGTCCAGTTTTACATTGCATCTTAATTTGTTTCTAGGAAAATCAGTTGATTTACCCATTAGGTTCACCATTAGACTGTTTTGCTCGTCATTTGTGAGAAAGATTGTCCTATCTTTGTTGCAATAAATGGAGTTGGTTTCAAAACAAGTAAATACCATAAATATCCTCTAAATAAACTTAGCACAGTGAATCTCCTTGGTTATTTTCCCCTCACAACATGGTGTACGAAGTAAATATGATGCGGTATGAAACTGGGAATTATGGTTAAATTGAGGTTTTGATCAAATTAGGGTTTGTTAGGATTTATTTATTTTATCAAGGTTATAAAAAGCGGTATGCAATATTCAGTCGGTAGGGTTAGTCGGTAGGGTTACTGATTACTGATTAAACGATATGTGGGAGTTTAAACGGAAATTAAATGGGTTATGCGATTTTGTATTTTTAAATTAATAAAAAATATTACTTATATATAAGTATAAAAAAGTATAAATAAATAAGAAAAATATAATTATAGATTCACAATATAGATCAAATATTGTCAAATTCAAGGAATGTTTCATCCAAATGTCAAAATAGATAACATAAACAACTAGAATTCATAACCAAATGTCGAAATAGATAATATAAACAATTATAATTCATAGCATGAATCCAAAAAGTCATGGATAATAGTGACCCTTCGAAGAAATTAGATCCATGTTCTTAAAAGGCTGTTTAAAAGGTCGTTTATGTGGCCCATCCGTTTATGGATCAACTTTTGAGTAAACGACACGGTCGAGCACCACATACGTTTAAACAACCGTTTAGACCGTTTTTTGTATTCCTGCATTTTATCTATTAAATTTTGTAATTCCATACCTCTTTACAAAAAAAGGGCTTGTGGGCATTGTTTAGGGGGAGATTGAATTATATTGAAAATAGGAGTTGTTGGGAAAAATAAGAGATGTTATTCCTTGAACCCTAGGCTCTCTTATATAAGGGAGAGACCTATGGGTAAATTACATATGATAGACAAAAGAAAAATAAGAAAACAATACAAAGACATAAATATAACTCTATACTCCCCCTCAAGATGAAGCATAGATGTCAATCATGCTAAGCTTAGATGAACATTTCTGGAACGACCCTCCGAGCAAAGCTTTAGTGAAAATATATGCCCTTAGCTGACATGAGAAGTAGAGATGAACCCTTTCTGAATCATATCCCTCGTGTAGTGGCAATCCACTTCAATATGCTTGGTTCTCTCATGAAACACGGGATTGTTTGTAATGAATAGGGTTGCTTGGTTATCGCATTATAACTGCATAGGAATAGGTAGATCTATATGTAAATCTGCTAGTACAGCTCGAACCCACATCATTTCAGTACTAGCTTGTGCCATAGCCCTATATTCATACTCAACACTGGACCTAGCAACCACGGTTTACTTCTTACTCTTCCAGGAGACTAGAGAGCCACCAACAAAAAATGCAAAGCTCGAAGTGGACTTTCTGTCCTTTGGACATCCTGCATAATCAACATTAACACATGCAAGAATGGTAAGTAGCCCCCTTTTTGAATAATAATCATGTACTTGGAGAAGACTTTAGGTATCTCAAATCATATATATCCCATCCATATGTACATATCGGGGTTGTTCCATTAATTGGCTCACCCGGCTGACTGCAAATGAGATATCCGGTCTGGTTATAGTAACATAAAGAATCTTCCCCACTATTTCTCTATATTGTCTCTTGTCCACCTCCTCTGTATCATCATATTACTTCATACTAGGGTCCATAGGAGTAGTAGTTGTTCGACATCCAATCATTCATGTCTCCACTAGCATATCTCTCACATACTTCTGTTGGGTCATCACAAGATCCTGCTGGTTCTAGCGAATTCTAATCCCAAGAAATATCGTAAGGTTCCAAGTTCCTTAGTAACAAAATGTCGGCCAAGAAATTCTTTAATCCTTTTTATCCCTTAGACGTCATCACTGTGACTAATATGTCATCATCATATACCATAATGACCACCGTGCCTCTAGAAGTTCTCTATATAAACAATGAATGATCCGCATTTGACCTCTGAAATCCGTGCTTCTCAATTAAATCCAAGAGCTTTTGAAACCATATCGCATGACTCTGTTTAAGGCTATATATTGCCTAATGAAGTCTGCAAACCTGCAGATACTCCCCATCAGCAACAAACCCAGGAGGCTGCTGCATGTAGACTTCTTCATGTAGGTCCCCATACAAAAAGGCAATTTTAACATCAAGCTGGAAGAGAGGCCTGCCACGTACCACTGCAATAGAAATAAGAATCCTTAGAGTAGAATGATGATCTACTGGAGATAATGTGTCTAGGTAATCCATGCCATATGTTTGAGTGAATCCACGAGCAACCAATCTGGATTTGTACCGATCCAGACTCCTATCTGCATGATATTTAACAGTAAACACCCAATTGCAATTGACGATAGATGCTCCATCGAGAGCAGTAAGCAAACTCCAGGTACCACGTGATTGTAAGGCAACTATCTCTTCTTCCATAGATAATCGCCACCGAGTATCCTTTAAAGCCTTCTTGAATTCCCCGGTCGAGCGATCAAAGGAGACCAAAAGGATATGATGCACAGTTATGCTTCTGCTTTCGAAGCGTAATAGGTAAGTCCAGATCAACAACCTCCATGTCTGTCCCCTGTAAAGACTAAAGAACCCTGCTCAGGCAGACCATCAGACCCATCATTAGAAACTATGTATTCAGAACATACCTTGTGCGTGCTAGATGATGAGCGGTGACCATGAGCAGAAGCAGGCTGATGGGTGTAATGATGCGACAACGGTGGGACTGGGATCGTAGAAGGGGGTGGAGCCTGGAGGTGGTGGTGGTGGAGGCGATGGTGGTGAAGGAGGTGATGATGGTGGTGGTGGCGGCATGTAGATTTCATCATCGGAGTTTGAGAAGGTCAACCGATCACCTGTAAGTGAATAGTACATTACATACTCGAAAAAAGTGACATCAACATTAACATAATACTTCCTGCCCATTAGATTATAACATCTATATACCCAAGAAAGACACACTTGACTGCTTTAGGAGAGAGCTTGTCAATACCTGGAGACAACTGGCGGACAAAGGCGACCGAGCCAAACACTCGAGGAGTAAGTGAGAGCAATTCTTTCTCAGGAAAAGCAAGAGAGAAGGGAATTTTCTCACCCAAGGCCGATGAGGGCATGCGATTAATAAGATAGCATGCCATAAGGACAACATCACTGCAAAAAGAATGCAGAGCACGACTTTGAATGAGAAGAGTTCTTGTAACATCAAGCAAATGACGATGCTTCCTCTCTGCAACACCATTTTGCAGGGAAGTATAGGCACATGATGTTTGATGAATAATTACTTCGAATTGAAAAATAATTGGAAAGAATATGAGTACAGAATTCTAAAGCATTATTAGTTCTCACAAATTTCACAGAAGAAAAAACAAGATGCACTTCATTGAGAAAGTTCTTGATAACATCTCCAGCTTCAGACTTATTCTTTAATAAAAAGATCCGGGTCAGACGAGAGAAATCATCAACAATGGCAAGCTAAAACCTGTGTTCCTAATGATCGGGAACACGACTGGGACTCCAAATATTTATATGAAACAACTCAAAAATAGAGCTACTGCTCCGACTCTGATGACTGGGGATGCAGACCAATGATGCTTTCTCAATTGACATGCTTCACATTAAAAGCATGAGTGGGGAGAGATATGAGGCAGAACACGGCACATTTTCTGGAACGGGAGATGACCAAAGCGCAAATGCCACGTGAAGGGGGAGACATGTCCAATAGAATGAGAGAAAATGCCAACATAAGGAGTTCGGACCAAGCGATATAGACTGCCCTAATCACGACCACACTCAATCACCTTGCATGTAAGGATGCCCTGAAATACAAGAGAAGATGGGTCAAAAATAGCTCGACAATGTAGATCCTTCTTAATTTGACTAATAGGTAACAAATTCATAGAAAAGTCAGGTGCTTGCAACACATTCTATAGACGCATAGAGTGTGTCAAGCTAATCTCTCCCTGTCCAGTGATCGAGGAATGAGTCCCATTTGCTATAACCATGATTCATCTTGGAGGAACCTGTCTGTATGCTATAAGTTGACATTTGTCTTCACACAAGTGATGTGTAGCACTGAAGTCCATAATCCATTCTACAACATCAGATCCACTATAGCTAGTAAGTACATAAGTACTACCTAAGGTATTGGAGGAAGCTGAAGCAACCACATCTGAATCACTCCCGAAGGCCGATGAAGAAGTAATGGGATTGGCAGGAGGTATAATGCCCCTCAATCATGCTACAAGGTCATCAAATCATTGATCTAAAGAAGAAGCAGTCAGTGGCTTAATCTGCTCAGCTACTCGAGCAGAAGCAGGAAATCCATGCTTGAAGTAGTATGTATCCTCTGTATGTCCAGGACGATGACAGTAAGTATAGGGCTGACGAATACGACCTCCTCTGCCACGAGGTCTGCGTTCACGAAACTGAGAAGAGCCTCCTCGTCCTCGGAGGCAGCCATCGCTGAAGAAGTCTGACTGGCAATAGTGGATGGGACAATGATCCTACTGAGCCTGCAGAAAGCTTCCTCCATGGGAGGAATAGTGGCGTCTGCCATAATCTGGGAACGAGCAGCCTCATACTCAGGGTCAAGGGATGCTAGGAATACACCAATCATGTTGGCATTCCTATAAGTTTTCTGCTGCTCGGGAGTAGATGTGAGTGGCATGAAACTATGGAGCTTCTCAAACATCCCACTCAAGGATGTATATAATGAATGAAGGGACCGTCCATTCTATTTGATAGTAAAAATATAATGTTGGAGTTGTAGAATCTTTGTCTCATTCCTTGCCTGTGAATAAGTAGCAACAAGAATTTCCCACATCACATTGGCTATGGGCTGATGTAACACATCATTGGCGATGTCTATAGCAATGTACATGAAAGCTAAACTTTGGCATGCGCGTCATCCGCCTCCCACGAGGCGTTTACCCCAGTTTTCTCCACTGGCTCCTCCTCGGTAAGAATGTGCTTCTTACCATTCGACTTCATCAGACTCACGAACTGCATAGCCTAGAGTTCATAGTTTGTCCCGTCCATTTTGACAGTAAGCGTTGGACCTTTGAAAGTGCCTG
This sequence comes from Ottelia alismoides, assembly GCA_037367405.1. Classification (NCBI taxonomy): domain Eukaryota; kingdom Viridiplantae; phylum Streptophyta; class Magnoliopsida; order Alismatales; family Hydrocharitaceae; genus Ottelia; species Ottelia alismoides. The sequence continues at coordinate 115,591 of JAZKJV010008975.1, read as the reverse complement.
TGGAGGGTACACCAACTTTGTTTTCTGACATATTGTCGGATGTAGAAGATTAGGATTTTGTACACCAAAGAGTAAGTGTCTACACAAACATATGCGGATTCGAATGCATATGTAGACTTATGCACCCAAATCCATCAAATAAACGGGGGAGTCGGTCGGCGGTAAAGAAGCGACGGAAAAGTGGCCTCAAGAAAAGACCGACAATGGCTAGAGAAGAAGCCGCACACGGAGGTGCTGCACGTGCAGGGAGCCGCGCTCACGGAGCGGTTGCGTGCAGGGGCGACGCACGAGGCGCGGAGGTGGGCGAGTCGATGGCACGCGCGAAGATGAGGGCAGAGGGTGGGGCTAGGGTTAGGGTTTTGGGTACGAGAGCTCCGGTCTAGGACCACCGCTCTGATATCATGTTGGGAAAAATAAGAGACTTGTTTATTCCTTTAACCCTAGGTTCTCTTATATTGTTGGAGTATTTGTTATGTGCGCCCATTGAGTTGTAGCAGGGTAAATGGATCCTGGAGAAGATCCATTTACCCCATCCATGTGTTTAGTCCCACATCGTCTAGTGGTGGGACTTGGAGGCTCTGGAGAGGCTATATAAGGAGCCCCAGACCTCCTGTATCCATTGAGAAAAGCAATAGAAGCATATGCCCCTTTGAGGGCTTCTCCCATGGTTTCATCCCGCTCCTCACGGAGTAGGGTTTCACGTAAAATCTCGTTGTTCTTCTTGTTCTTTATTCTTTTATCCATGTTTGCACTTCCGCTTTCTATTTCTTAACATGGTATCAGAGGCGGTCGATTTTCGAGGTTTTAAGTTCTTATTTTTCGAGATCCATTTTTGGAGTTCTTATTTTAAGATTGATGTTTGAAGAGTGTTGCTCAATGATCGATGTTCAAAGTTATAGGGTTTCGTTTTGCAACCCTATCATCAAGCAAGCTCCAGATCTGTTTACGATCGCCAAGTTCAGGCTACACGAGATGGCAAGATCCATGCCGCATCTCCACGTCAACTGCAGGCGGATCCATCGTTCCTCTAGGAGGCCGAGCCTTCTATTGTTTCTCAAGGCAGAAGGCGGCATCTTCATCTTCTCAACCTAAAGGCGGAGTGGCATTTTCTTCAAGCATCTCGTTGGCAAGCCCTCCGTGTGACCTCATCGTCGTACATGACTTCCAGCGCCACCGCCAACATCCAGAAGTCTCTAGGCAGCGCGACGGCATCCAAGCGCGGCCTCCTCCAGATGCGGCAAGCCCACGCCGCCAACATCCAGATGCGACTGGTGGTGTTGCGCGGTGCCCTCACGAGCCCCCAGGTCAACCTCGCACGAGCAGCCTCCCATCGGCTGCAATTCCCAGAGCACCTCCCAGGCGATGGCGGAATCTCCAAGGGTTCGATGCTCCTGGAGCCTAACCTGCGACAGCCCTAGCCGCCTGACGAAGCCCCGATCTCCTTTCCATGTGCACAGGTGGCGTGCGTGAGCAAGCCCTTGGCAGCCCCCTCCTACCTCCTTCCGTGAGAGGATCTCCTCCTGATCGCATGCACCCCAGGAGGATCTCCAGGCGCCACGAGATCTCTTGCAGGCGGTGGTCTCCTCCCAATCTCGCCTTAGAGGCGTCCTTGCTTCAAGCTCCTGACGGCGGCAACCCCACACCCCACATGCGGCAACAACCTTGAACTCGAGACGGCTTGCGAAATGAGAGAGGGTTTCCAATCGGGAACCCTAGGGCGTTTATAAAAAAAAGAGAAAAATATATATTTTTGAGAGAGTGGGCCCTGACGTGAATTAAAAAAAAGGAGGGAGAGAGGGAATTTTTTTAGGGCTAAGGGGGACCTGCCGCATGTTTAAAAAAGAAGGGGGGGGGAGCTGTGATTTTTTTTTAAAAAGGGGTTGGCTGATTCGGACCTTTTGGTTCGGAAAAAAAGAGAGAGGAGGTGTTTGTCAAAAAATGGAAGAAAGAAAAGAGGCGCGTACACAAAAAAAATGTACGCAATTCCAAAAAAAAGAAGAAAAAAAGAAAAATAATGAGAAGGAAAAGCCGTAAAAAAAGAGGTTGAAACAACTTTAAAAAATGAAAAAAATGACGGTTTATAAAAAAAAGGAAAAAAAGAAAAAAATCACAAGAAATGTTTGTGAATGTTCATGTTATTTTCCCCGTATTATTGTCTTCTCCCAACTTTGTCGATGTTCATTTTCCGACAAGTATGGGAGAAAGGGGGAGTATTATGTAGAGTCACAGGTTTGTTCCATCAATCTAGATTCAGATGTCAGATTCCATGCCAACCAGTTGTTCAGACTCTACAGTTTTCAGATGAAGATTTTACATGCGCAAGATTCAGACTCGACATTCAGATTCCGAGTCCACAGGTGTGATGCGCAGTTGTTCAGACTCGACAGATTGGTCAGAGTCCAAGTTCGAGGCACTTCATGTTGAGGCCCATTTTCGAGATCTCCAGAGAGAGACTCATTTTCAGACACGCATATGTTTGCGGTCATTTTCAGATGAGCACATGTATGCCATCTTTTGTAGTGATCCCCATCTTTTCTTATGTTTTCGGCTAGTTTTCATGTGAGCCATAGGGACTCCAGAGTAGAGGACCATTCCCTATGCCATGTTGGCAAGGGTTTTCATATGATATCATAGGTACACCAGAGCAGTGCACCATTCTCTGAGCCAGATGGGAGAGATCCAGTTCTCCTACAAGGAGACTTATTTCAGACTTCATTCTCCAGCGATCGTGGACTCCGACGAGGATTGCACAGCCACGGCCTTTTCAGTTCGACCCTTTTCAGAGATGGAGCAGTTGTCCACATTATTGTGGCGGGCTGGAGTACTCCGACGAGGAGACTCATTTTCAGTTGTAGTGACTCTGACAGGCGCAGTTCAGAGCACATGCTCTCCGACGAGGAGATTCAGCAGACTCACACTCCAGCCTGTTCGTCTTCCTCACCTGCATGGCATGAGAAGCAATGTCCTCGACTGCAACAATGTGCGCGTTGGGTTGATATTGTCCGTAGTGTCCTGTAGCGTTGAGTTGAGTTTCTTTCTGTTTGTCCAAGCTGAGCATTGCATGCTCCAGCTTGAGGGGGAGTGTTGGAGTATTTGTTATGTGCGCCCATTGAGTTGTAGCAAGGTAAATGGATCACGGAGAAGATCCATTTACCCAATCCATGTGTTTAGTCCCACATCGTCTAGTGGTGGGACTTGGAGGCTCTAGAGAGGCTATATAAGGAGCCCCAGACCTCCCATATCCATTGAGAAAAGCAATAGAAGCATATGCCCCTTTGAGGGCTTCTCCCGTAGTTTCATCCTGCTCCTCACGGAGTAGGGTTTCATGTAAAATCCCGCTATTCTTCTTGTTCTTTATTCTTTTATCCATATTTGCACTTCCGCTTTCTATTTCTTAACATATATAGGGGAGAGACCTATGGGTAAATTACATATGATAGACAATAGACAGAAGAACGGAAAAATAAGAAAACAATAGAAAGACATAAAGGAGTTGTATCCTTTTTCTTCTTCTATCTTCTGTCTCTTTTATCTCTCTCTTTCTCGCATTTCCATACCAAAAACCCTGCACAATAGGTGTGTTTCTCCTTCTTCCACTTACCCTCTCTATTATTCTATCTCAAGTGAATTCTTGTTTTGCATCTAATGCATCGTGAAATTGAGAATTAGGGCTAAATTGAGTTTTTCCTTAAATTAAGGCTTGCCATCTTTATTTTTGTTCACTGTGAGTCTCCTGGAAATTTATTTTACCTAAATAAATTAAGACAACATGTGTCTTTTTCTTGTTGCATGTGCTCTCTTGTTAGTTATTTACAGTCAGTTATTTACATTAAGTAATTTTAAGAGACTAATTAGGGTTTGTTATTTTATTTGTTTAATTTGTAACTCCACCCCTTTCTATAAAAGGGGCTTGTAGGTATTGAGGAGGAGAAATTGGATTTTGACCTTGCAGTTTACTCCCTTCTTCTCCTCTCTTCCTCTCTTGCACATCTTTGCGCTTTCTCCACCAAAATCCCTGTGCAGGTACCTTTTGAACAACAAATAAATTGTTTCTCTTATGCACTTATGGAATTCATGGCTGTGTCAAGCCTCGGCCATGGCCATTTGTCCATCATCAGAATTTTGTCAAAGTGAGGAGGGATCATGGAGAATGGCAAGCAATCATGCAAGGCCAAGCTTTGCAAGGTTCATACTCCAATATGTCAGATGCCATGTTCCCTGTTACAGCCTTGCAGGCAATGGTGGTGGTCTTATGCACTTATGGAATTCATGGCTGTGTCGAGCCTCGGCCATGGCCATTTGGCCATCATCAGAATTTTGTCAAAGTGAGGAGGGATCATGGAGAATGGCAAGCAATCATGCAAGGCTAAGCTTGGCAAAGTTCATACTCCAATATGTCAGATGCCATGTTCCCTGTTACAGCCTTGCAGGCAATGGTGGTGGTGAGAGACATATATACATACAAAACACATATATGTTATTGATGCCTGACTTCTTTGACAATATGCAATGGTGAATGAGGAACAATAAATATTTTCTCCTATTTTTCTACAATGTTTTTTTGAATCAAATGTTTCTACAATGGTTGAAAGAAGATGATTAGGAGAGGTGTTCTAAATCTGACAGATTTATTAATGGAAGTCTTGGCCTCGGTGACCAGCAGATTGATATTTGCTTTGCTTTTACTGATTTTTTTTCTGAGAAGGGCTTTTAAAGATTTTTTTTTCTGAAAAGTGCTTTTACAAATTATTGCTTGGTTAGTGCTATGTAGGAACTGAGATTGATAGAGTCCTATGTCTAAGATGATGAGTACTTAGTATGTGAATGCAAATGCATAAAGAAATTTTAGAGGTCTAAGGCTACTGTAAAGGATAAAACTGTGATGTGGGTACTGGGAAGGAAGATGTTGGTCATTAAGATTACTAGAAGGCAACTGAGGCCGGCATTACTTGCTTGCTTGGCTTGGGGCAGAGGATGTGGATGTTGTCTTTATTGTTCTTTTGTTCAGCAGTTATGGACTGATATGTGCTGGTTGCATTCCTCCTTTAGGGGAACTTTCCGCAGGTCCTTTTACTGTGGGGCCTTAGGTTGGAGTCAACTCCTATATTCAGAGGTTGGACAAGATGTGCCCCTCAGTGGTGATTTTGGCACTGTATCTGGAATGTAATGGCGTGGTCATTCGGAGAGCACACGTTTGTGTTGAGAATGCTGTTTTCATTTTTACGGTGAGCATGCATATGGAATGCACTAGGACAAAGTAAGCCAATGACTATTTGGCACTTTGAAACAAGAGGAACATTGTTGTTTTCAACTGTCAGAAGTATTACGTGGAAAATGTAGTACATTGCAGAAAGGCATTGTATATGCTTCATGGGTGTTGTTTTGTCTATAATAAAGAAAGAACGACTATTATGTGTTTATGTCGAGGAAAACAAGGTTAAAATCTCATGTAAAAGGGATGGCTCCTTCAGGAATGCAAGTGTGCGGGTTGTTTCCTAGCCTTTTGTGATAGTGATAAGTTAAGAAAGGAGAAGACATGATGTGGGCTCAAAACTGAGTAGAATCCATGCTCATTGATTACGATGAATATAAGCATAAAATGCATGATAAATGTATGGGATTCACCTCTATCTGGATATGTGACCATGTAATCGACTATGACAGATCCTTCTTTTTCAGAAAAAAAGGTGGTACATATGATACTATTTAGACTTGTTCCTAAGGAATTTTTATAACAACCTTTTACACATGGATTTGCTAAAAGCAGATGGATTTGCAAATTTTCACAAATTCGTTAACAGAAACGGAACGAAAAATTGAATGTTGTTTTAAAATGAGCATCGAGGGTAGAACTTGCCCCCTCTTTTCCTTCATGTGGGATCTCAGGGGCATTGACCTGGAAATAACATTCAATTATTTAGGTTCCTTTTCGTATTTGGGTTCGTGATCCACCTACTTTTAGGGGATTTGCATACATGTAGATGTTTGTTACCCTCCATGGTTAATACTAGCTATACAGTTTGTACCCTTTTTTAAAGAGAAAATCTGTCATCGAGGACGTCGTTCAGTTAGGGGTGAACCTTGTACATTTGTGCGTTGTGTGATTATCGTGCTTATTTGTTTAATTAGCATTTGATTTCTGGTACACAATAAATTTGGTGCTAGTGAGTTTTGGATGTCCTAAGTTGGTGGCCATCCTTTGTCTTAAAAAAAGTTGTAGGGACCATCTTTTTGACAAGTTGCGTCCAACAAAAAATATATAATTGATGTGAGTATCGTAAAACAAAGTTGATACCCATGCCAATTGTAAAGCGTATGCTTACTTCTTTTGACTGCTTGAAGATTTCTCTACGTGTGGATGGTCCAGGGGAAGGCGGAGGGCGCATCACTCATTGATCCACAAATTTGGGGTCTTCGTTGGGGGTGGAGATGGCATATTGCTATTGCAGGGAGACATTGAGGCTCATGTTATGGAAAGGAAGGTTCTGGGACCTTGTACCCTTGCACCAGTGGCGACATGGTGGGTTTCTAGCCCTCACACGAGACATTGTTGAGGGGGTAGCTGAGACTTCCAACGAGGATGATTGGGCTGACTCCTCGATGAAGGATGTCATCGTCATTGGGAAGGACCCATCAACCTCTTTGGATGCAGGTTTCGAGCAGAAGGAATGGAGTAGCTCAGGCAGCAGCATCCAAGGCCCTAAGTGTCGGTTTCGGTCACCATTTCGGTATCGACCAAAACAGAATTTCGGTGGAGTTTCGACCAGAATTTCAGTCGTTTCGGTCATTTTTTGTACTAAAACCTCCATATTTCGATCATTTCGGTTGAATTTTGATTCCGACTGGATATCGATATTCGACAGAAATTCGACCGAATTTCGCTGAAATTTGAGGCCATGGCATCATCCACAAGTTCTGAAGGATCCAACAAAGGATTTTTTTTACTTTCATTGTGGGAAAGAGGGGCAAATAGAGAGGGCTTGTTTGTTAAAGGAGGAGATCTGTTTCTGGTGTGGTTTGCCAGGTCATAAGCGATGTGTTTGTTCGATGCGAGACGAGTGGAAAAAGCCTTGGATACGACATGAGGAGGATGTCATCTGCAGTTGAAACATTTCTTAGGTATTGTGACACCTTGCAGTGCAGAAGGGTGTAGATTCCTCTCCTTTGGATGACATGGTTATTGGAGCAGGTTCAAGAGATGATTTAGACAACTTGAAGGTAGGTATCGGTTTGGCTCGAGCAGATGGTGTGGATGTGGACGTTGTGTTGTTACCCAATAGTATTCTTGATCTGCAAGGTCTATTGGCCAGATGAGTGGATTCTGCTCTCTCAAGTGTTTGGAAGGGGCACTCTCGTCGATACTTTGACAATGCCCTAAGTTCTTGGATGGTGTCTCTATCTGTTCTCCACTTCAGATAGCCAAGTCTTCGGATTTCTTCCGTGTAGTAAATATTTGGCTTCGGTAAAGGAGCTGGGCCTTGTTGGGTCGGTGGTGGAGTTTATGAATAATAGCCTACATCCAGTTTGGTGGCTCTGGTGGAAGGACATGTCTTGTCCTCACCTAGGCAATTGGAGTTGCAGATCAGGTGATCTATGGTTACTCTTTTGGGTTGTCCCTCCTGCTGATGTCAATCTGGGCAAATGACATGTTTCTGACGAAGTTGTTGTTTGTCGGATTGATTCAGTTCCTTCGAAGCTGTAATTCCATGCCTTATTGAAGGGGTCCTCCAATATGCCATCTAGCTCGAGTGGAACTAAGTTGGCATCTGGCATCCTTGCTTCTGATTTTGTTGCACCGTCTATTTCCCTAACCTATCCACCTTCTTTGGCCGGCGGTGTGGGGTTGCATAGAGTGCTCTTGTCAATGGTTTTCAAGTTGGACTCAGGGTTCTGGCAGCAAGGGAGCTGGTCTCAGTGGTTGTTCTGCTCCTAAAAGATGTGCAACACATGGATCTGCTCATCTTTTCACGTAAGCAACGAAGAGTTGACGTCTTAGCTGGGAATCTCGTTTCTAAAAAAGAAAGGATCCAGGGAGGAGCCGAGTCTGGCTAGTTAGATCAGGTCGGATGGTGGTATAGATCTGTTTACTAATGTCCAGTCCGAAATTGCTCATGCAACTGATCAGGTTGGGGTGGTGGACACCCCGATTGTGGTGGAAAGGAGTTAGACCGGCATCTTGGCCTTTAGGCTTAAGGTGGCCATGTTTGTCGAGTTCCGATGGTGGGGCCGACTCGCTCAATATCACAGTGAATCCTGATGAATGGATAGGATGTTATATGTTGGTCTCTGTGGCTGGCATGGTAGTATGTGATGTCCAAGTAGGATATTTTTTTATGCGGAGAATGTTGTAAACATGCAAATGTCTGATTAAGTCCCGTGTCATGTAAAAGCTGTTGGCTACTTTCATAAGCAGCTCTGTGCATTTATCCTTGAGATTATATACAGAAGTTTTTGGACGTGCATCCTTGAGGTGAACATCCTTTTTCCTTTAAAAAAACCGTAAGACATATACGTGCTAATCAAAGGCGTATGTCTGGAAAAATAAAACATTAGTTAAATCTAATATGAAAATGGGTTTGTACACCTTTGTAATCACTCTTTATTTTAAGCATAACCCTTTATTTTTTATAATTATGAAAAGCTCCTATAATGATATGTCGTTTACATGCATCAAAAGCTCATTTTTTTGGTAAAAACTTACAAAAAAGACTTTCCCCCTCCTTCACATCCAAAATATTCAAACCAGTTTCATCTCAATCCCTACCCAAAGAGGACACGAACATGCCGCTCTATGATGACAAAAAGCATCATCAAACTACCGTTATATTGAACAAACAAAATAGAGCTGCAAAGGTCCTAGGGATAAGTGGTATAGGACAAAGGCACATGACCTTTCTTCTATTCTGATCCGATAGCATGCCAAGGAGGGATTAATAAGAATCAAACTTTAATGCAGAGATCAAGTTGATAAGTACTTTGGCTTCAAGAAAAAAGTTGATAAATACTTGACAGTGTCACCCATTACTGAAGAAGACTCGCGCCGTGCCAAGTTGATGTGAGAATGCAAACCTAATGGTTCGGGAACTTGGAGATAATGTGCATCGTGTTGAACTGGAAGTAGGTGAAGATAAAAGAATTTATGAAGATATGAATGACTAGATCATGACATCATGTGCATTATCATTGTTTAAGTAGGCACAAACCTGTTAGAGCTATGGAGCTGTTAAGAAGACGCTGGACCACTCTATGCTTCCCTTTGTGAAGGTAGTGCGGTGGTAATAAGTGGTAATGTGGAGTAAGACATGTGTGATGAGGGTTAGAGGGGATTAGCCTTGGGTTATCATCCAAGCATTTATCATCATCGATTTTATATACTGTTACGTCAACCCTTTCAAATATATCTGTTAGTCTCAATATTGTTTTTTTTGAATTGAAATACTCTTCTTATTCTTCCCTACCAAGTCATTTGTATACTTAGGAATTGACATTATGGTCTCTTCACTGTTCTTCAGTACACAAAGAAGTCAAAATTATCATACTGTATCCTTCATCTATTTCATACCACTTACCAAATGTTATATGTCAATACGTGGTGAAGAAAGTGTGAAATTTCCTGGTTTCTGATGCCCTTAGAGTTGCACTCCTTTCATGGAATCCCATCTCCTTAAATAATGCAATGCAAATTATCTTGTATACGCTCTCTTCTTTCCATATTTGCAGCTTTCTTCTCGATGTACTCATTTATAAATGGCTCTACATGGTTTTGCATGTAACTTAGATCTTTATATCTGGGCCACTGCTACAATATGTTGCTTTTTAGCAGTTGATTTGGCTTTTCTTTTATCTATTGACTCTAATTTTTAATATGTTTAGGTTCCTGTACCTCAAGTTGTGGCACACCCCTCGTCCAACGATATTTTAGAGTGGCGTAAGTACCTTCTATTCTTTTTTTATTAGATTAAATCACAAAAAAATCACTGTACATCCAATTTCAATGTCACAAGTAACAACGTGGTATCTAATTTTTAAGATTTGTTTCAATTTGATCTGCGTGTAAAGGGATTAAGTTGATCATTTTATTGTTCTAGCATCAAATCACAATAGATCAAAATCAGATTGAAATAGATTTTAAAAGGTTGGGAACTCCATTGTTACTTTTTAAAATTGAGTACAACATTGAAATTGGTTATATAGCTCAGGAAATTCTTTTTGTAATTTACTTTATATTATTGTCTATGGTAGCACATTGAGTCTATCTCATCTTCTAAATATACATACACGAAAAAGGGATAATGATTTTGTTGCATCCATTTTCTGGTATGTATGTTGACATGATCAATTTGTAAAAGAAAAAGCCTGCTACAAAAGGGACATGGGTGGAACTCTTGTTTGCCCGACTGCTGTAGTCTGTTTTTAGTTGGCCAAATGGTTAAATATGTGCTAAAAGACTAAACTGTTTTGTTTAGATAGCTTGACAATTGGCTATCAAACATTATGATTTTGTCCAGGAATTATTACTTATATGCCGTAGACTATGGTAAACTATAATTCTTATTAATTGTCCAAGATTTAGACCGGTTTTGTATCGTGTTTATTGCCTGTGTCTATAGCACTTAGCTTTTGCTCATTCTATCTAGTATCGACTCCTTAAAATTATAGATCCCTCAAGGGTTGCTTCTGTGCACTTCTCCATGAGTTAATTTGGTATGCAATCCTGTTCTCTGAAACCTGGCAGTGGCACCCTTGAATTTAGAAGGTCCAATAAATATGTTTGAGTTTTTCTATTGAACATTGGCTAAAAAGCATTGCATGTTTCGAGGATGCATTGCACTTCTACCTGTTTTATAATCTACTTATTGTTTTCTAATAAAATAGTAGGAATGAAGAGATTGTTTATCACATCTACATCAACCATTTACATTTCAACAACACGAAAGGCATCTAATCTTAGTTGTTTATTCAATTATGTTAACCCTTTTTTGAATGGTAACCTAAGTTACATAAATTGTCAATTGCACAATTTAACGTGATATCTGAAATCAATTTTTTAAATCCTTTTCCAGATTATGTTCTTGAAGGAAGCCAGGGAACACCCTTTGCAGGTATGCTATCTCATTGTTCGGTGCACTGATACATGTATGGTTCAAATTTATCAATTTGTGACTTGGTGGTTATAAGTGCATGTTGCTTGAGTAAATATACCCGACTATAAGACGGTGTATTTGTGCATGTGCATTTTCTAATATCATGTTTCTTTGCCCTAAGTTGATTGAGGACAATGAGGAGTGAATTGTGTTAGGCCAATTTGTAGGAGATTCGTGCTTTTTATGTTTTTAATGGATGGCAGGTGGTTGTTACTATGGAAAAATCAAATTCCCTCCAGAGTATCCATACAAGCCACCCAGCATTAGGTATTTCGCTTTGTGACAGTAGATTCTTAAACATCATTTATGGAGTTGGGTCATTATTTAATTGGATTTTTTATTACAGCATGACAACTCCAAATGGGCGCTTTGCTCCAAATAAGAAGATATGTTTATCAATGAGTGACTGTATGTTTTCTGTAGTATTTTTGTTGGTTTTTTTCCTTTGGCTTTGCCAGAAAGAGCTGCTGATATTTGATATTCTTCCAGTTCATCCGGAGTCATGGAATCCAATGTGGTCTGTATCAAGGTAAGAGTTAGAAAACCTGTTCTTGGGCTTTGCAAGGTACACGCATGTGCATGCATATGTGCGTCAGTGCATTTTTTTTAAATATGTTAAGTATAACTCTCCTGCTTATGTTGTGCGACCTGTTCATGCAGCATCCTGACAGGTCTTCTATCCTTTATGGTAAGTTCCTGTGAGATCTATACCTTTCTTTTCGTGTTTAATTTTTTTTGCTGGGATTTTAGTTTCATAATGATAAAGCTGAGTTATCATCGTGGTTATTTTTAGGGTACTGTTGGTACCTGCAGGAGGCAGACAATTAGTTTCCCCAATACATAAACTGTCTTATATAAACTTTGATCCACCAACTCTATGCTCCTCGTTAAGAAATCATAGTCGATGTTCATTCAAAATGTCTATGAACAGATGAAATGATATCAAGTTGAAAATTAACAATTGCTAGTGCAACTATGAGTGACAAGAAGGTTCATTTGGTCAAAAGCGGCTCTTCTAAAATGGCATCAGTCATTTTTAGTGGCATCACTGATATTTTTAGTGGTTAGTGCAGCATGTTGTGGTTCTTCTTGTCAAACTACTTGTTGTGTCTCTACTCTATATTAATTGCCAGTATCTGAATGTTAAGTTCATTCTTATGTTAGATGTACGGTTCTTTCCAGAAGGTGCTCGTTACAGTTGAATGCTGACTAGAAGCGCATTAGTTAATATTATTTTATAGTATGGTTTTCTTAAAAAAATGATTGTTTGGGTAGAATCCCCCAGTCTTTGCATCATACCGTTTGTTTAAAATCTTTTAAAGCTTCTAAAGGAGTAGCCTATGATGTTGGCAATCGATGGAGTTTGACAATCAGTACCAATGCCTTGATAGCTTTCTCAGTGATATGGTCTCTTTCTTCCATGTGAAACTATAGATATCGTCACAGAATCCAGTAATGCCAAAAAATTTATTGGTAGCCTATGGCCTTATGTGATAACCTTTAATTTTGGCTGTCAATTTCTCGCCTTCTTTGGCAGCTTTTGACCAAGCAATCTACATGAGGTTCCAGCAGTTCTATCTTACATAAGAACTGCAAGTCGGAATATGTCACAGCAATTCAGGATGAACGTCATGATTGATTTGTTCAAAGGGAATTACGAGGGCACCTCTCCCTGAGTTTGGATATTGAAACTTGACAGCACGAAATATAACTTCAGCTCTTTTTTGAAATGCAGATGGAGAGTGATCAAACAACGGGCAGCATTAACACCACTGATGACGATAAACGCAAATTGGCCCGACTATCTCTTGCATATAATTGTGAAAGGTACTCCCTAAACATGACTATTTGTCTCGGGGTTTTCTCTCCAGGGCAGAACAAATCATTGTGGGTTGCTTCAGCTCCTGTTACTGTTATATAGTCTCGTTTTACGGAACCAGTTATTCGTGTCCGCAAGTGACAAACTGTGCTATAGTAATGTGATTTTCTGTTTTCTTTAACTGCATTGTGTGTGGACTGCAGCAAGAACTGTCCAAACTTCAAGAAACTATTCCCGGAATATGTTGACAAATACAAGGAACTACTAGCAGCCAAAGAATCTTCTGCTGAGAGAGAGATGACGCAGAGGCGCTCAGTAAAACCCAGGGTCGCCTCCAGCACGACCGTGATGACAGGAGAACAAAACACGGGAACTGATGACGCTCAAGTTGAGCTGCAGATGAGAAGGAAGCAACTGCCACCATGTCTACTCCTTCTATTGGTATCTACTCTAGGCGCAGTGATGGCTCTCCCGCTCCTCCTGCCTTGATTTCCTCGAGCATGGTTACCTGCTACGAAGGCGGGCGGATCTCGAACTAAGGTCTACTCCTAGCAGCATGGCTTTCTTCCTTTGGGGGTTTTGGGCTGTAGTTTTTTAGCGGGATAGGTGGACTAATTAACTGTCAATGTTAATCTGTGAATTGGCTTGACCAAAGAGAAAAAGACACGCACTTTTAACCAAGAGATATTTCAGTAAAAACTATGGTGATGTTTCACCAATGTCAGATATCCTGAATTGCAGTTCAGCTCGATCATTGTGAATGCCAATATCCAGTAATTTTATCTCTGTGATTTTCATGTTGTCGTGAGGTACTTATTTGATGTCTTAACAAAAGAAAATGAGCATGGAGTGATCCTGAATTGCAATTCCAGTAATTTTATCTCTGTGATTTTCATGTCTGTTTACAAATATTTTTCTGTTTCAGGACATATTTGATATAATCATTAATAGAATAGGTACATTATAATGAATCACAGCCATAAAATACATGTATATTGAAAATAACTACGAACTGCTTACACAAATATCCATATCGTATTTATATTCGAACTACATATCTCGAACATTACTATGATTTTCATATATTTCCAGAATATTTGCGTCCGTATGTGTATTAATTTTGAAAGAATGAATATGTGGTAAAAAATAAACCTAAGCCGCTGATAAACGAGCTGTTTATCTATGCTTTTAGTAGCTCTTGGTCGATGTTCTCCCCATTGTTTTTCTTTGCTTTACTGTCTCCCGACATTGCACTGACCTTTAATTTTACAATCATGATGATGACTTGTTGAATTATATTTTATTCCAAAATTATTGGAGTTTTGTGTGGGAGTGTTTATTAATTTATCCAATTACATTGGTAAACGTAGCAAGATTATACTTTGATATTTTATTGTCATTTTCTAGCATACTAATGTGATCTTTTAAAGAACTAATTTCTTTGCGGTGAAGTCCTTTCTCCTCCTTATAGATTTATCTAAAAAAATAATGCAACGCAATTTTTGAAAAGCTTCAAATAATCCATCATAAGATAAATTTACCTGATTGTCGTAACGTGACTCTTCCTCTTCATTTTCACTGGAATCGTGATTGGCGATGAATCCAATGTGGGCTTTTTCTTCATCACTGCTTGTATCAGAGCCCCCATAAAATAGTGTGAGACTTCTTTTTTCTTTGGCAGATGATGATTAAATCGACAATTCTTTCTTTGCTCAAATATCTCTTTTTGTTGCTTTAAGAATGTCATTCCCATTTGATGTAACTTTTTTCTTTGCAATTGTGACGAGTGATTATTTTTGTGTCCTTTCTTCTCTTCTTCAGTTCTTGCTACCTCTTTAAATAGTTTTTGAATTAGCAAGTGATGAAAGCTATTTCTTCGTCTTTACCTTCATTGGATGTTGCATCGCTCGGGGTGTTAGATCCTTCGAATATGTAGTGACTTCCATTTTTTGTTTCTTCTCGACTTCACAGGGGAGAAGCTTTTTGTCAACCAAATGAAGTGTATTTGTATGATGTACTTCCCTGGTCACCATGGATGTGGTCCTTCACTCAGCAATAAGTGATCTATGGAGCTTTTGACAAGTACAACTTCATTTATCTATATATCCAAGTTTTAGAGTGACATATCCCAAATACCTTCTTCTTTATCTATCCTAAAAAATTCATATCTCTGTTGTAATAAACTAATTCTACTTTATTTTATCTTTGATATACCTTCATATGTTACAATGAATCTATTATTCGTAGGCAAATATGCAAGCGGATATTTGTGAAAGTCTTTCATGGTTAATATGTAGAATAAGTTGATAGTCTCATTCGAGTTGTTTGTTGCCATCTTCTCCTTGTTGGTGAGGTCAACTCCTTTCTTTTCTGACTTTTTGATACTTACTTTCGATAATATCCCATATCTCATATCTCATACTTCTAATCGAATATGGGTGTGGATCTTTCAATAAGAAAAGTTATTTCAATCAAACAATGGATGACTTACCATGGATTGTCTTTCAGTGATGTTGGTAATGGCAGTTATATGTCAAGAATTCTGTTACGTCCTCTGCACAAATTAGGCTCTGATACCAAATGTGAATTCCTCTTGATCGCTAAACAAACAGTTATTGTCAATAAGCAAATATCGCATGTAATAATCACCACAAGTATAACAAGTCACAAAACAAGAACATCTACAAGAGACAATTATTTTAGCATGGAAACCTTGCTGGGTAAAAATCATGACCCGCATCTCCTGACTTAGAATTTACGACCAATCAATTCTATTAATTATTTCTATAAATGGTTTGAATCAGACACCAATGGCTTTCTAACAACTAGGATCAAATACCAAGTTCTCTGTATACCTTGGATCAACCACCAAATGTAACAATACAACAATAAAGTAAAAACTATAATAAACTATATATAAGGCCTCAAATATAATTATTCAATGAGAATAATGAAGAAAATATATGCATGTTATAATTGAATAAGAAATGCAAACAGAGCGTATAGATGAATGGCTTTCAAGATGCGATCTTGAAGTAGAGAGCGAAAGTGATTACCTCGTGTAAAGATTTGAGAGAGGTTAGAGAGAATGTATTGAGATGTATATCTATGGTAGAGTCTATGGCTTTATTTGTAGTTGTGGGAGATATCCATTCAAAAATATGGCCATTGGAAATGAATCTGGCAAGAAATAAACAAGATTTGATACCTATGATTGATCATATAAATAATGTGGTCGATCATATTAAGATGATCGATCATATAAATCAAGGTGATCTATCATTTGACAGCTATATTGCGAGGGTTAAAATTCAAATTATGATAGATCATAGAAAGTGGTTGATCGATCATGTCAAGTAGGTTGGTCGATCGATGATGATCAATCAGATCAATTAAAGTGATCGATCAAGATGGCTTTGACCTAATATGCATAAATGATACACATGCATATATATTTGAGATTTTTTACATATGTCTATTACGAACTTTTCATTCTTCTTCTTTGTTTGTCCACAGCTTTCAGCTTGTCCACTGAGTATGGTTTTATCATCTTTAATAAAATTTTCCATTAAGTTCTTTAGAGCTCCATATTTGGAGTGAGATTGTCATGAAATACACAGTACTATCTGTACTCATAAAGTTCATTATCATCAAAACAAGAACACATTAATATGCAATCATGAAATTAAAATTGATGGTGGTTGAAATTGTTATAGTTAGCTTGTAATATTGCTAACAACACTATGCTTGATCGTTTTTTCATGTGTTTAGCTATTGAAAAATCTAAGAATAACACCAATGCTCAATGATATATATTGTCATATGGTTGTTCTCCTACATGGGTAGCTACGATCTCGTCGCGCTTTACAAAGTTGAATGCAAGATTGAAAATGAGTCTCTCTTTTATTGCCATGTTAGATTACTATATTTAATTTTGTATGATGTGATTGTATTGAAATTTGAAAAGTGGGTAGTTGTTATGATATGATTGTATTGAAATTTGAAAAAGTGGGTAATTATTGTGATGACATTGTATTGAAGTTTGGAATAGTGAGTAGAAGTTGAATATTTTATATTTTTTAGATGATATGGATATAGTATATTTTTTTGATGGAGAGAGAGTATGTCCCACTAGAAGGTTAGATATATGATTTTGGTGGGTAACCCCCGCAAAGTGGGGGTAACCCCCAAACGAACGTCCCCTTGAGGTTTCTCCATCATCAGGATCCAATGGCAATTGAGGTAATGAGGAGGGAAGTTACCTCCTCTTGAAAGGATGCTCCCTATCCGTATAAGAATAAATAATAATAATAATAATTATTGTATAAGATCTATTAAAGAGATAGAAAATTAATGGCTAAAAATGGATCACGTTATAGTTACCTTTACATTTAAGCAAGACAAGACCAAGTCCAATGAAGAATACTACAAGATGATCTTATTATTTGAAATAACATCAAATAACTTAGCATATTAAAATCACTTCATGCACAATATGCTGATAATCTATATCTAAAAACTAAGCCATGAATGACTCCAAATTTTCGATAGGTAAAGGAACAACCTGCATGATAGTAAATAAAAATTGAAGATTGGTCTTATGATGATTAACATCGTCCTGACAATGATAGGCTTTAATGTGGATTGTTATGCAATGATAATAGCACAACCAGAAGATGGGGATGGATACTCGAATTAGCCATAAAACATTATAGATGTCAACGAGGAACTCTCCATAACATAACTATCACTTTCTCATGCAACTGTGAGGCCCGCTCCTTCTCGGATCTGGGATACCCGTTTACATATCACCCGTAGTATTATGTTCGCTAAAGATTGCATTAGAGTGCTGAAAATTAGAGAAATTTTTTTTTCGAATGACATTCATAAATTAAATGATAAGCCACAGAACTACACTATGTCACAATTATATTGCATAAATTTCCATAGCAGTATAATTGTGACATAGTGTAGTTCTGTGACGTATCAACTAATTTATGAATGTCATTCGAAAAAAAATTTCCCTGATTTTCAACACTCTAATGCAATCTTTAGCGAACATAATACTGCGGGTGATATGTAAACGGGTATCCCAGATCCGAGAAGGAGCGGGCCTCACAGTTTGGTATCAGAGCGTGTTTACCTATCTTACACGAACTGAGAAGTATGAGGCATCACCACCTATCATTGGTAGAATTTCTATACAACACCCATCATTCTAAGTATTGATATGGCAACATTCGAAGCCCTATAAGGAGAGGGAACATCACTTTGTCTTTTGTAAGAAATAAAAAGGGGAGAGAAGGTGGGATATCGAATGGTAACATTGAAATAAATATGAAGTGAGGAATTTGGATAATAATTTTAAACATATACTTTTTCGCGCTAGATTCTATAGCTAATATTTTATATTCTAATATTCTAGTATCACATATTTAGTCTTTAACTAATAAGATCACATACACACACACGTACACGTACACACACAAACACATGCGTGTATGTATGTATTATATCTGTGTATTTGTATCTACGTATCTATATATATGTGTAATATAGAGTTATCAAATGGGCAGTGTGCCCTTTTATTTATAATGAGCACTCACTTTCGACCCTCTAATATTCATCTTGTAGTTGGTTTTTGAATTTTATTACCATGTTTATCTCATCCAATTAGCTTCTAACAAAGCATTGCATTTATTTATGTATGTTTTTTCCTTTTTCATCAAGAAAGCATTCCATTTATTTATCTCATTCATTTTCCTTATTTGTATGTATTTAGTAACTTTTCAAAGTATCATTTTCATATTAGTCGTAAATAAGGAGAATGCATTACTGATTATATATTAATTTATTAAGTAATGTCCCTGAATTATGTTATTTTGTTATTTCTGATCTCAGAACAATCATTTACTTGAGAATCGCATATATGTTATTGATCCTGTCACATAAGAGATGCGCACACACATTATTTGGTTCACAACAACAATTTACTTAAGAGCTATATCTACATTACCAGGGTGTTTTTCTAAATTACTGAATTCTATAGAAGATAATATTGTAATTATTGATCATTGTTATGGTATCATTGATTTCACAACAACTGTTTATTTGACCATTGTATATACATTATTGAATTCTACATAAGATAATATTATGGATGTAAATTATTTTGGTATTATTGATCTCATAACAACTATTACTTGACCATTATATATATATATATATATATATATATTACTAGAAGACTTATCCAGAGAGCCCTGTGCCCATTTGGGTTTGGTGAGCACCAAATGTAGGCTCTCCACGTGTACTTCTATTTTAAAGGTTGTCTATTTCGAAGGAGCACGGTTTCAGAAGGATATTAATACGTTTGAGCCTCTTATATTTCCAATTATATCGAGTCCTTTAAAAAGGAATACGGTTTTGGAAAGAAACATTTAAATCATTAATTTCGTACCGAAGAAATAGTCATTGTACATTTGGACAGTAATGTAAATAATGTACTCAAGTAATTATGTGTTGCGAGATCAGTAATACTGAAACAGTTGTCAGTATTTTATATCTGTAATATTACATTGTACAGAGATCAGTAATTCATTCATGTTACTCAAGTAATACATATTTAGTTCTCAAGTAACTATTGTTTTGAGTCAGTAATTAAGTATGTGAATTACTAATGTCCATACAATAAGTACTGATTACAAATGTCCATTTTACTGAAGTCATTTTGATTGTTACTAATGTTACAGTTACTTAATACTTCCAGTCTTACTGAAGCATCTCTTATTTACTTATATAACATTTTTAATTACTTATAATGTATCGAGTGTTACTGATAACAATACATAAGTTACTGGTCACGTGGTTTTTTTATACTTATTCCAACTTACTTATTCCATTACCTTCTTTTACCTACAATTTATTACATGTTACTGATGCTTCTATATATCTTACTTGTTTTATTCTTTGTTTTGAATTACTATCGAATCACACCTTCTTTACTTATGTAACCTATTTAATTACTTGTAATACATCAAGTATTATTGAAAGTCACACATAAATTACTTAATTATTATTATATGGTGAACATCCAAATTTCAACTGTCTTCTAGTCCATTTAGATGATGTTATTTTGCTCTCGCTCCTCGGCATAACAACAGCTTCTTCAAGACACCAAATTGTTGCATTATTCTGCAAGAAACAATAAGTTAATTGAATATTTTAAAAAAATAAAATATCAAGAAATTGGAAACATATTACTTACAAATTTCAAGTAACGTTTTAAGAAGATACTTGCTTCAGTACTATTTTATATCCGTGAATATTAAGAATTGTATAAAGAAAGTAACTCAGCAATATACTCGCTTCAGTAAGAATCATTCAATGACAAGTAACTTGTAATGAATTGTTAGTAACGTTTGTTATATGACAAGTAACTTGTAATGAATTGTTAGTAACTCAGCAATATACTCACTTCAGTAAGAATCATTCAATGACAAATAACCTGTAATGAATTGTTAGTAACATTTGTTATACGACAAGTAACAATCGTGTTAGCATTAGCAACATAAAATATCTCACAAGTAAATTACTTAAATACATCAGTAACTCAATATATTTTAAAAGTAATGCATGAAAAATAAGAACTGTATTTACTGTAACTTTTTATTATATGAAATCAAAATACCTTCGATACAAAATCAATTTATCAAAATGAATAAAAATGATATTATGAATACCATTTCTCATATTTCAATCATACTTCTCGAATAAATATTGTTTACGATAAAAAATATGCAGTATTCGTAATTGCTTCTGAAATATACCGATCACAATCCATTCACGAATTAATCATGAACGAAACCTAATGGAAAAATGTTAGCAAAGAAAAAACAACAATTAAAATGTAGGATCAATGAAAATATAAAATCAACAACTGAAATACAATATCTTTGGCGAGCGAAAATTGTCTGCAACTACAATATGCTCGGATCGTTTCACGAGATCGATAGTCACGCGTTGCAAATGTCGATATCAATCACCCAACCAAACAATCAAAATGTTATCATAAACGCATACTATTTTTGGAAAGCTTTAAAATTCCTTTTTAATTTTTCAACCATTATTGTTACGGGTTCCTAAAATCGGGGGATTAAAATTGCAAATCCAAAGACTGAGATGATGGGCTCATATCATCTCTAATGGGCACATGGCTCTCTGGATAAAAATCCTATATATTACTGATTCGAGTGTTTGGATCTTAATCTTCTGTAGGAAATCATTGATTTGAATATTTTCTTTTCAAAACTGGCTTCTTCTTTTTGGACATTGTAAAATTTGAAAATATTGTTGTTAAATCATCGAGTATATTAATATCCTTCCCAAACCGTAACCATTCGAAGTTGGTAATCCCACTCAATTGCTAATACACGTGTGTGGCCTATAATTAGTTATCACCAAGTCGTCAATGGGTACAATATGCCCTCAATATATACATGTATGCATGTATGTATGTATATGTGTATGTGTGTATCTGTGTGTGTATATCTCTCTCTCTCTCTGTCTGTGTGTGTGTATGTGTGTGTGTATGTATGTATATATGTATGCGTGTGTATGTATGTTTAGGGAACTAGGAGCCTGCACCCGACGATGTAGGTAACTCCATGCATCTAACCTTTTTTTTCACTATTTTTGGATTTTTTGAAGGAAATATTACGAGAATTTACTTAATATATTGAGGCGAATATGTGTTTCAAGTTCCATGCGAAACAAACATTCCTAACATTTTCATCTAGAAGGGATAATTTCAACACTTACAAGACCATTAAATTTTAATAGTCTTGATGGATATGATAGAAGTCTCGAATTAAGTTGAATTTGAAATAACACCATGATGATATATGATGATCTAATTCTCCCAAGGTTATCATTTAAAAAAATCAAAATAATTGAAAAAAGAGCCAGGTATGTATGTATTTATTTATATATGTATGTATATTCCAATGAATTCAATTTAATTCAGATTTGATTGGCAATTGAATCCACAAGTCAAATTAATGTTTCATTCGTTTTAATTTGAGTTGAACTTCTATCGACTTTTTATCAAATGAAGTCTAATCAAATTCAAATAATTCAATTCGAATTAGCATCCTTAATATTATCTCATGATCAACTTAATGCCGCAACAAAAATGATTTATGAGTATGAATAATTTGAATATTCATTGGCGTATCTTCTGATATTAAATTTATAGCAATGATTATTATTCGTTAAAAAATTATATTTATATTCTTAAAATTCGCAACGAATGTCACATTCATTGTCATGCTGTTAACGATGAATATATAACAACAATTATCATTTAAATTTTGCAAAAATACCGATTTCATCGTTGCTAAATTAATGATGATTAAAATAGAATTTAACAAAAAAAAAGCAAATATTTGTTGATACTGTTAGCAACAAATATAACATTCATCATCAACAAAATTGCATTTGTTGCTTGTCTCGGAAAACAAATCAAGATAGAAAAGGAGGTTGAGCAAAAAAACATTCCTCAACAAATAAACTATCTCCATCCCAAACTCCCAACAAACTTTCAGATTAAATTTCTCAAAAAATCTCGAAGATAATATAGTATATTTAATAGAAAAAAAAACCAAAAGTCCATTTCTATCGCAACTTTTCATGGATTTCCGGCCTCTCTAAATAATCTCAACCCAATGCCCAAGATTTCAGGTCTCTTCAAACAACCACCAGCATCCCCTTCCCATCTTCTCGGGGAACAACAACATCTGTTTCTTCGCCATAAACCTCACCAACCACCGGTATCACAATCACCAGAGATGCAAATCAAGAGCTTCCTCCAAAAGCTGGATGTGGGTTTGCTTCTACCAATCAATCTTTCTTCTTCTTCTTGCCCTTCACTCTGATCAATTTCCCTTCTTCTGTGATGCACGATCAAAGGTAAGGGAGCACGTAACGCGAGCGATCGACGAGCGGAGGAGATCGCAGAGCAGCTCGAGAATTTCCCACGGACTGTGTTCCCTCGAGGATCATGGAAATGGAAATGGTCTCATTGCTCGCAGAGAACAGATTGGAGCTTCTGAAATCTGGCTCTTTGGTGCATCTGATCAGTCCATGGCAGACGTCCTCGCCGGATACCTGCAATTGGTTCTCTTCCACCGGAACCTGGCGGAGGTGATCGCTCGCAGCGCGGCTTTTTGTTCTTCAGTATCCCGTATATTTCTGCTTGATCAGTTCTTACATGCATTACAGGACCAGTACGAGAAGATGGCGAAGATGGCGATGCGGAAAGCCTACGAGCTGGCTAGACCAGTGTGCGAGGAGGGGGATCGTAGGGACGGGGGGTCGACTACGGCGGTTGTCATCGGAGGGGTGAGCTTCGTGGCGGCGGATTTTGGCGGGTATAGAGCTGTGGTGAGCAAAGGAGGCGTTGCCGTTCAGATTGGCGGGAGATTGCACAGATTCGAAAAGACCAAACTGTTATTCAAATCTATAAAAGGTACTGAAGACTGAGGCCTTCATGTATGACAGTTAATTTCAAATTCAAATGGTCGTTAGTTACCATTGATGGACCTAAGGTTGCAGAAAGTGGTAGTCGGTACTCGGTCGGCAGGGTCACTGACTAAGGATTAATCGGCAGTCGGACGACTAATCGGATTTAGTCGGCTATTAACCGGTTTTGAATTTTTTCAATTATTTTAAATATATAAATCAATTTTTATACACATATTCTTATATATTTGTATTGATTTGTATATTTTCTATACTATCATAATAAAATAAAAGAAGTAATTGTCTTTAAATATAACATTAAGCATATTAGAATAAGTTTGCTTTTAAAAAATTCAAAAAACTAAAAAAAATAAAAAATCTCTATGTAAAAGTCGGCCTTGTAGTCGGGCGACTAGGCGGACTAGTCGGCCCGATTAGTCGGGTTGACCGACTAAGGGCCGACTATGCCTAGTCGAGTCTGCTACCCCACCTACTCGACTAGTCGGACCGACTAATCGGCTTAATCGACCGACTTTTACAACAGTCTTGGACCGATTATATTGTAATTTTTTTTCCTGCAGAAAAGTTGATGAGGAGAGTGAGACAATCTGAAGAAACTGATGAAGAGAGGAGCACACAAGAATTGGTGATTGCAACGGAGTTCGTGAAGTTTGATACGGAATTCATGGTCCTAGCGAGCGACGGATTGTGGGAGGTGAGGATGCAATCGAAATGTCGTGTTTTCGTGTTCATAGACGATGTTAATTCGCTTTGTTGGTTGATCAGGTGATGCAGAATCAGGAGGCAGTGGATCTGATATGGCACATTGAGAATTCACAGGAAGCTGCTGAATGTTTGGCCAAGGAGGCCATGAACAGGAGGAGCAAATCGCCCGTCTCGTGCATCGTCGTCCGATTCCAACGATGAAGGCCGCCAAGACGCGAGCTAGTCGGATTAGCTCCCTTGGCAGATTTGCAGAAATCTGAGCAGTTCTTCAGTGTTTTGTTCAGAAAATTTGGAGGGGTCTCCCCTTTCTGGAAACAGTTAAATTATTTTACTTGTTATATAATATGTTGTTATTAACACATACTGATCATAGTCCAGATATCATATCAATATCTTTGGGTTTTTATCATTGTACCCCTCTTAACTTCTGCAATATATCAGTTATGCTCCTCTTCTCTTTTTTGTAATGTCACCTTTGCTTGAGTTAAACTTCTGGAAAAAAAATTAACTGTGCAGTGGATCTGATATAGATAACTTTTTATACGTACATTTTAGTACTGATTTCTTATATTGGTTCGTTAATCAAAGTGGAGTCTTTGATAAACCTCGAAATATAGTTAAATCACAAATGAAATTTGAAAAAAGTTTACATCAAATGGTAGCTTTATCTTATCAAGTTCTATATATTTTTAAACAAATCTTATTCAATTTTTTTGAGAGATTTATGAGATGATAAGTTTTGCAAAAAGTTCAACAACTACAAGTGCATCAAGAAAATTAAACCAATTTGAACTCTTTTCCTTATATGTTGTCAAGCTCTTCTTTGAAGATGAAGGAAATTCATGCTAAATAATATGTTGTTCACTTGGGGTTTAGATGTTGGAATTTTGATCCATCATACGTATTATATCAACATAAGATTAATGTTATTACAATGAAGTTAAAATTAAATTATCAAATACACTAAAGTGGTTTATGGATATTGGTTAATGTATGGAACAATATTATGGAGAAACCTTATTGAATCTGCAGTCATTGATGGGTAGAAATGCAAATTACACATCATTAATAATATTGTAGGCGGTTATTGTCCCCAGAGGCAAAGAGTTACGTAAGTTCTTTTCTCTCTCATTCAAGAAGTGAACCGTAAATAGACATCTGGGGTTGTTCTCTTCCTCTCTTGGAAGGCAATAACCAAATTAAGAAGAACTGAAATCATGAATCAAGGTATCACTACAGCAAAAATTGATCTATAGTGACTTTTTTTTTCAAAATCCATACTAAATTAGTCGTCGTTAAATATATAATAATGATATTATTCATTGGGAAATGAGTTTTCGTACTCAATTAGCAACAAATATCATATATATCGTTATATCATTAGCAACGACCCACATAGTGATGCTTATCCATTGCTATTTTTTAAAGGGATTTTATCACTTGTGCCCCTCTTAGATATCACAATATCAGTTATGTTCCTATCTTTTTGGTAATATCATTTGTGCCCCTCAATTCTTGCTCCGTCATCAGTTGTGCCCTTCCGTCAGATTAACCGTCAAAAAATTAAAATAACCATGGTTTATTCAAACCATGGTATGGTTAAGAAGGGTATTTTGGTCAAAATAAAATCAGAGGATCAGAGGAGGTTGGTGGCACCGCTGGCGTGGAGGGGAAGCAATTCGGTTGCAAGTGGGGCTTCCGCACGCGGAGGCGCGGGAGGAGGGCCACCGGCGGAGCTGGCGTCGTGGAGGTGGATCGTGCACCCGCGCGGAGGACGTGCAGCGCTAGGCTGCGTTGATGCGGGAGGAGAACGGCCTGGGCCGGCGGTGCGCTGGAGTCGCGGGGGTGCGACAGCTGCAGTCTGGAGCCTGCGGGCTTTGGAGGGCGGTGCGACGGAGGGGGAGAAGCTCGGGGAGGGGCGTGCAGGGGCGCCGCCCAGGCTGGGTGGAGGTGTGGGGGCGGGCAGAGGACCTCGCGGTAGGGGAGAAGCGTGCAGGGGCAGAGGGGGAAGCGCCCAGGCTGGGTGGAGGTGTGGGGGCGGGCGGAGGACCTCGCGGCAGGGGAGAAGCGTGCAGGGGCAGAGGGGGAAGACCTCGGGGCGGAGGGGGAGGCGCCCGGGCAGGGGGATGACCTTGGGGCAGAGGGAGAGGTGCTCGGGCGGGGGCGCGAGGGGGGGGGGGGAGGTGCGGGATGGGGGAGGAGATGCGGCCTGGGCGCGGGGGGTGGCGGGGGCATGAGGAGGCACGGGGGAGGAGAAGGTGCGGGGAGGGGAGCAAGGGCGGAGGGGCCGCAGGGGATGGGGGGAGGTCGGGGCGGCCTGGAGGCTGGGTCGGAGGGGCGGCGCCGGGGAGGGGAGGGGAGCTTGGGGCGGAGCTGGGCGGCACGGGGCAAGGGTGGGGGCGGAGAGGGAGGAGGAGGAGGTTGGAGGAGAAGGAAGAGGATGGGGAAGAGGAGGAAGAAGAAGAGCATGAGGAACATGGTACAAAATGACCACATAACCTTTTATTTTAAATTAATTCCGCTTATGTCCTCAAAGTTAACGCCTGTTTGCACTGTGGATGGACGGTCACTAACCCAAGGGGCACAAGTGATAAATTAGCAAGAAGTGAGGGCACAACTGATATTACCAAAAAGATAGGGGCATAACAGATATTGCGATATCTAAGAGGGGCACAAGTGATAAAATCCCTTTTTTAAAATATCAACTAACCATCATTATTTTTATTTTTTCAGTTCAAAATTTAACGATGATTAATTAGAAGTTTGAAAAATAACAACGAATAAGCATCGCTACGTGGGCCGTTGCTAATGATATAAAGATATATACGATATTCGTCACTAATTTCGAGTACGAAAAATCATTTCACGATGAATAATATCATCGTTATATATTTAACAACGGTTAATTTAGTGACGGATTTTGAAAAAAACCATCACTGTAGCTCAACTTTTTTGTAGTGTATGTTCTTTGAATTATATTCTTGATGTTTTGACATAAATATCATATAGGATTATTCTAGTAAGTGGTATCAGAGTCATTATTTAAGTTGATTCATTGAGATTTTATGATTATCTACTTTTATCTTCATGTATGTTGAATCGTATGGAGTATATATTTTTTTTGATAGAATATTGTTTTTGGAAGATTTGAACGCAAAGAAAAGGAAGGATTATACTTAATTGGTTTTTTCCCTCTTTCTCCTCCATGGACAACTTCGGTAACTAATGAAAAAAATTTCAAATTTTTCATGGAGGCTATGAATGTGTATTAAAATTTAAAAAAGTTGTGCTTTTGGTTAGTCACATTTGTTTTTATGACAATCCTTATAATACACTTCAGTTTTGTTTAAATGAAGTAAAGAAGGATGTTACTATTTATGATTATTGTTGTGTGGTTCATAATTAAGAGGTGGATTTTCAGATTGTGTTCTCTCTCTTTTTAAACAACATAGTTCATTCTTGTAATGGATAAAGTTAGTTTGAAATTATTCTATGTTTAGGATTGATTACATATGATCATCCAATCTAATTTTGAAAAAATTCAGTGGGATATTTATTTTATATATCCTTATATCAAGTTATAGTCCCGTACAATTCATTAATTTCATTAAACTTGCTTATTTTCCCAACAAGTTACCAAAGTAATATCCTTATGAATATTAATTGTTTGATGTTATTAAGAAAGTTGTGTGAGTATGATTCATACACACATTAGTGAATCCATAGGAAGACAAATGTTTGGGTGAAGTACATTTACAGATGTAATGATAATTATTTAATTGCTCGCATGTGAAAATAATGTAAATCCAAAGATTGATAAATTACCTTGCATGTCTTATTGTTAGTATTATATCACTACATAAGAAATACCAATAATAAGTTAATTTTTAGTCCAAATTTAAAATATTAATGTTGTACGTGGTTTCTTTTGATGGAATGGACAACAACTAGATTTTTAGTGATATATTATGTTCATTTATTTCAAGTAAATATGTGCTTATTTTATTTGTTCTTTATTTTATTTTCAAGTAAATATCGCAATGTTTAATGGAATTAATTTTAAGGATTAGAAGGAAAGTACTTTGATTGTTCTTGGATGCCATGATTTAGACATTGCATTGAGAAAGGAAGGTCCCATCATTGTTAATTCAAGTCCAATGATAATAAAAGGGAATTTGATGGACGGGAACATTTTACTCGCATGAGTCTAATGATTATAAAGCGAGCTATTCTAGATATTTTCATGGCACTATACCCGATGAGGTGACTACAGCTAAGGACTATGTTGATGTAATTGAGAAATATTGTGTAAAGAATGGTAAGGTTAGGACCAAAATGATCTTTGTGAGTTTGGTTGTAATGAGATATAAAGATAAGGAAAATATAAGGAATACATTATGCAAATGTCTCATTTGATCTCAAAATTTAACATACTTTGGAAAAATCTAAATATCTCCCAATGCATCTTGTCTTAATATATCTTCCAGCACTGCGCAATTAATTTAAGATCAATTATAATTGTCAAAACAAGAAAAATTGTCTCTTAATGAGTTAATTTCTCATTGTATGCAAGAGGATGAAAGGCATAAGAAAGATGAGTCGCACAATATTTGCTTTGATGGATCTCAAAGTATAAAATGATCACAAGAAAGAAACCTTATGAAGCTGCAAAAGGTTCACAACAAAATAAGAAGCATAAGAATATGAATAAGTATAACAAAAATAGTTGCTACTTTTACAATAAATCTAGACATCAAAAGAAAGTTTGTGAAAAATACTATGCATGGTGTGTCAAGAAAGCTATACTACTCAATTTTGTTTGTTCTGAAGTTAACTTATCTTCAATGCCAAGGCACGTACAATGGTTTGATACAAGTGTCACAACTGATTATATAAGCATGTCCAGGCAACGTTGCCTCCGGTACTGAAAGCCGAATGATGTTGAAAAATGCTTCTTTGCGAGATATGACAAGATGATTGATGTTGAAGCAATTGGGCATTTTAGATTGCTTTTAAGTTCTTGTTGTTTGTTGGATCTATAAGACACTTTTGTTGCACTATCTTTTAGATGGTTTCTATTTGGGATATTTACCCCCATAACCCTAAGTAATTCCGTAATTAACTCAGAAACTCTGCGTAATCACGAATTACACACATAACCCTGAATAATTTTTAGCAATTACATTACATAATCCTGTGTCAACTTCCATCCATTTATACCAATAACTTTGATAGATTCCATCCATTTTAGACAATTTTACCCTCGAACAAAATCACATTCTCAAAAAACGCCCACATCTTCCTTCCTCCTCCAACCAGCTAACTGCTACCGATATCTTCTTCCTTCTCCTCCCGTCAGGAACCCCCCCCACTCCCAAATCTGTCCCCTCGTCGGCTTCCTCTGTTGACCTCCTCCTCCCTTCGCTGACACCTCCCCCGCTTGCAATCCCCCAACAAGTCCATGCCACCCAACCCCACCGCACGACCCTCCAACAAACCCCCCACCCCCTCGCCCTACTGCACCCCCGTAGGCAGAGCTACGCCTTCAAATCGCTACTGGAAGACCCACCCGACTTGCATCTACACGAAGACCAACCACCCACGGAAGTCCCACTCACTACTGTAAGACCCCCCACCCCCGGGGCTACCCCCCCCCCCCCCCCCCCCACGCCCCTGCTCGAGGCCACGGAAGCAAGCTCCCCCCCCACCCCCCTGACATGCACCTGCTCGAAGACTAGCCGGACCCCCGTCACCCACCTGCGTCCCCCTGCAACCCTCCAGCAAGCCCCCCACCTGCAATTTCACGGCAACGTCTCTCCGCTTCCCCTTCCATGACCGCAAGCTTCCGACGAAACCCTCCACCATCGCAGACATCCCTCCTCCAGCACCTGCCCTCCTTGGCTTTCTTTCTTTCTTTTATTTAATATTAACCATTTGATCGATGTTAGGATAGATCAACTCGATGATGTGGTTAAGTTAATGGTTGAAACTAATGGAGGGTTATGGGTTTGAGACGGAGTAAGTATCCGAGGTTTCTCATGTACTTCGTGATTACGCAGGGTTTACGGAATTACTCAGGGTTATGGGTGTAAATATCCTTTTCTATTTCTATGTTGGACAAGTATGGATATTGTTGATCTTTTTTGAAAATAATACTTTTAGTCTTTCATTAAATTTTGATGTTATTGTTAGTGGTACTTTCTCATTCCATTATAATCTATCTTGCTTAATTGATACGACTGCTTCTTATAAGGTAGTTTTGCATGCTAATTCAAGAGGCACAAAGAGAAAATTACCTAATGATAATTCTACAATATTATAACACAAGATATTAGGCCATATTTCTGGAACAAAAATAGAATGACTTGTAAAAATGGAATTCTTGATTTTACAAATTTGATATATAGACATACACATATGTATATATGTATGCATGTATTGCATTACACGGGACGAGACAAAAAAGGATATTACATGTAAAGCTACAGCCGTTCTAGGATTGACACATACAACCATTTGTGCTACATTCCCTATTGCTTCATGGAATGATCAACTATATTTTGTATATTTCATAGATGATTATTTACGATATAGTTATTTGTAACTCATACATGAGAAATCACAAACTATGGACATATTCAAATCATATAAAGCTAAAGTTGAGCTTCAACTCAACAAAATAATCAAGGTTGTTAGGTCTGATGGTGGTGGTGGTGGATACTATGGCAAATATGATGGATCATATGAACAACGTCTAGGTCTTTTTGCTAAATTCCCATAGGAATGTGGCATTGTCCCTCAAATACCATGCCAGGATCACCTAGCATGAATAGTGTTGTTGAGAGATGAAACTGCACACTTCAGGGCATGGTGAGAAGTATGGTCTCTCATTCTATCTTACCTAATTCACTTTGAGGTGAGTCATTAAAGATCGAAGGTTACATATTTAATAGAGCACACATTAAAGCAACAACAAAAATACCTTACGAGCTTTGGAGTAATAAATAACTAGTCTTAAGCATTTCATATTTGAGGTTGTCCATTTGAAGCAATACCTTATGAGCCAAATAAAAAAATAAACTCCAAAATTGAGAGTTTTTATTTTATTAGCTACTCTGAAAGTTCAAGGCATTACAAGTTTTATGATCCGACAACTAAGGTTATTTTTTAGGTGAGAATTGCAACATTCTTTTAGGATGTTGAGTTTAGGAGAAGACATATGATTAAAAACTTTATCTTTGAGGAAGATGAGAATGATCCAATTTCTCTTTCTCAAGAGGAATTAGTTCAGATTCTCATTATTGCTCCTAAAATTATTCTAGATATCGCTTTAGACATTGTTTAAGGTGCAAATCAAGATCAAGAAGACATAGTCATTCAACCTTCCATGGAGAGAACTCAACAACCTTGAGATGAAGAATTCATGCCTTTAAGGAGAACCACTAGAGAGTAGAGAAATACTATTCATGATGACTGTATTGTATTCTCCAAGAACGTGAGGATGACATTGGATTAATAGAAGATGATCTATCCATGCAATTTGAAGTCATGCAGGGTTAAACTCTTAAAAGTAGATTAATACCTTCAATGATGAGATTAAGTCAATGGAAAACATTAACACTTGAGATATTGTTTCACTGCCTTAAGGTGCAACATTGATCGATTGTAAATGGATATTTAAATACAGAAGGGATTCGAAGGATGATGTGGAGTGCCATAAGGCTCGTCCATAGGATTTACTCAGAAAGAAGCCATTGATTATAAATATACTTTTTCCTCTATTTAATCAAAGGACTCCTTTAGCATTTAAATGATACTTATTGCACACTTGATCTTGGGCTACATCAAATAGATGCTAAACAACATTTCTTAATGGTGACATTAATGAAAAAATATATATGGTGTAAACTGAAAACTGGTATCATGAATTTCAAAGAAAATGATTTGAAGAAATCCATTTATGAGCTTAAGCTAACATCCCGTCAATGGAATTACAAATTTCATCAAATAATAATCTCATTAATTTGGATTTGAGATGAATGTTGTTGATGATTGTGTATACCACAAATTCAGTGGGAGTAGATATATTTTCTTAGTGTTGTATGTCTATGATATATTACTTGTCATTAATGATATAGGAATTTTACATGAAATTAAGATATTTCTGTCAATAAAATTCGAAATGAAAGATCCTGACAATGTTTTTTTTCGTGTTAGGAATTAAAATGCATTGTGAGCACTGTCGAAATATTCCTGTATTATCATAAAGGAGTTATATTGAAGAGATGCTTAAAAGATTTGGCATGCGAGATTGCAAATCAGAAGATAACCCTATATTTAAAGGGGATAAATTCAGTTTAAATCAATATCCTCTAAACAATCTAGAGATTAAGGGAATGGAAAAGCTTCCATATGCATCGGTCGTTGGGAGCTTAATGTATGCTTAGGTTTGTACTCGTCCGAACGTAGCATACATTGTTGGGGTATTATGCATATATATGAGTAATCTTAGAACGAATCATTGAAAAACAGTCAAGCAGGTCATGAGATACCTACAACGAATAAAAGATCACATGCGCAAAAATGAAAAATCAGGCCAACTTGACACATTAGTTATTCAGGTTCAAAGTTTGTTGGATGTCAAGATAGTTGTCGTTCTACTTTGGGCTATGTTTATCTACTTGTTGGAGGGGTCATTTCATGTAAAAGTTATAAGCAATTATTTGTAACATCATCTACTATGGTTGTTAATTTATAGTATGTTACAAGGCATCCAATGAAGGAATATAGCTGCAAAATTTTGTCAATGAGCTGTATATTTTGGATAGCATTGAGATATCCCTCAAGTTATTTTGTGACAATATATCTACAGTCATGTATTCTAACAATAGCAAGAGCCAAGAGCTCGTCAAAATCGAAACATATAGAGATCAAGTATCTTGGTGCTAAAGAAAGAGCTAAAAGATGCCAGATATATATTGAGCACAAAGGCACAAACTCCATGATTGTGGATCCACTTACAAAGGGGTTACCACCCAAGATCTTTCATAAACATATCATTTATATGGGTATTCAATCGTTGGATGATGTATAATTTTTAGTGAGAGTTTTATGTGTAACTTATACATATATATATACTTTCATAAGAATTTTCTACCGAATTTCAAGATTTCATTTTCACGCTTTGATATTTGTGATTTTTTTGTCTCATTTGGACAGATGTTAGGACCTATTGGAAATTGACATATGATATGACCATAACCATGTAATTTCCATGCTACATATTTATACTTGATTTACGTCATGTGAGTATACCAACATATATGATCATTAATGATCTAGTCACTCATACTTTGCGATAAAGATTGCATTGGTTCTATACTAGTGTAATCAATGGACGAGATTGTTAAAGAGTATCCTTTATATGCGATTACAAATGTTCGAGCTCATAAAGTTTATATGCTAATAATACATATTATGCCGTTCAAGTGGGAGATTGTTGGTATTTTGGTCCATATAGTATTACATTAAGATTAATGTTGTTACAACAAAATCAAAGATAAGTGGTTAAATACGGATAGAGTAGAGTGTCTTATAGATATTGATTAATGTACTGAATAATATTATGTAGATACCTTATTGCAATTTGAAGTCAATAATGGACAGAAATGCAAATTACATATCATTAAAGTATTGGAGGCAGTTATGGTCCCTAAGAGGTAAAGAGTTACGTAAGTTCCATTCTCCCATATGAGAAGTGAGGTGCAAATAAGGAGAGAAACAAAGGAAGTTTTGATTCTATAAAAACTAGTGTTGGGATTATTCTCTTGCTCTCTTGGGAGGTAATAACCAAATTAAGAAGAGTTGAAATCATGAATCAAGGTATGTTCTGTATTTTGGATTATATTCTTCATGTTTTGACATAAATATTATATAGGATTATTCTAGCACTAGATGCATCGATATGGACGTCGATGATAGACGAACATACGAAACTCAAAAGGATGACATTTTTAATCAAAAGATTAAAGTCAAGCTAGAAGAGAGAAGTTCAAGAAGAATATAAAGCTAAAGACCAAGTTAAAGACTTGTCTTAAGTCATGTACTTTTATTTTTACTATCGAAATCTTGTAAAATCGCGTAGAACTAGTATTCATACATCATCACCTAGAATCTAGATTTTTAGCTTTTCTCATTTCACTAATTTATATGCCACTTGATCAATCCTTATTTCAACTACTAAACAATCAATCCTCAATAGATTAAGCATCAATCCTTAACCTCACTGTTTGGCTTTTTCATTAGATCAACACTTCAGCCTAGTTGACTAATTTAGTTTGATTGACTAATCTCTTTTCTTAGTCCACTACTTCCTAATCTATCATTAACACATTAATGACTTGAACATTATTCATTTAACCTTTCGTGACTAAGTTTACTTAATTAACATTATCCATCTATCGATTAATGTATTGATCATCCAAATAATTATTCTTATATGTATTGAAGTTTCTGGAAGTGGTCACTTTCAGTTAACTATCTTGAAATTCAATCAACTAATCCATCTTCTAATAGATTAGTTTTATATCCACTAGATTAAGTTTTTGCATGTATTGGAAAATATATTTTCTATCTGTTAGAGGACTAACCTTAATCTAATATCAATTATCATAAAAAATAAATTTAGTGACTTATGAGCCTATAAATAGGACAAATAGTCCTTGCCATCAACATACAAAAAAAGAGTTGCATCTATGCTTATATACTTGACTCTTCGAGCAAAAGATCATTCAAGAACATCATTAAAGTTGTAGTTTACTACAAAGCTTTTAGTGATACCGATGATTGTGTTACGAGCTTCTTTTAAAAAATAAGATCATTTTGTACCTTTACCTTTTCGATTGCGTAAACAATTTATCGAGGTTATAAGAGTATATGTTATCGTACAATGTAAGTGTGTTTTGACTCATGGGAGCCAATCTTTTGGATAGGTTGAGAAGTTCTAGTGGTATGTAGAGTCAGTGTTATACTTATCGTCGAGTTGTTTGTTTTTGAGCAACTTGTTAATGTTGAAAATGCATTAGGGTGGAGATGAATCGAGCATTGTGGAATTATATAACAATTTGAAAAACATGTGTCGAACAATCGGTATAATAAGCATAGAAATAAGCACAAGAACAAGAAACCACGGCCCATAGAGATTTATACATGTTCACTTACTTGAGGGCTACGTCTTATGCATGAGCTTGGCATGCCCATTAGCTTACAATTTTTCATTATAAGAAAACGGATGGTGAAGTAGAAATCAATTACAGGAACATAGCTATCGCGACCCAATTTATCATCTTCTACACAAGAAAGAAAGTCTTTCACCAAGAACATCTCAGGTACACAAGTGTAACAACATTTATATTCTACTAGACCTAGTCAATGGATCAGGAGCTTGTCTGCCCAATCCACTCATGGGTCGGGCTTGGGTTAGGAGAATTGAGGTAAGGATCGATCTGGTCTAGCGCACAAAAAATAAAAAGCATATAAGTAGAAGTTAAATAAGGCTTGTATTAATATGATATATTTTCAAGTTTTTCATATGTGATACTAGTTTTACATTAAATTTAACAGTTTGCATCTCAAGTAACAGTAGAAAGTATGGATGGTGGTAATAAAGCCATCTTTATATATATATATAATGTGTGTGTGTATGTGTGTATATATATATACATACATACATACATACATACATACATATATATATATATATATATTAAATAATATCAAAACAAACAAAAAAAAAATAAAGCTGACTCATGGACGGACCCGTGGTGAGCTTTGGACAAAGGTTTTAAAACCTCAATTAGCTCAATCAGGCTATGGCAGGCCCGGCCTACATTCTGGCCAGGTATATATTCTACAGAAGAAGAAATGATTTAAACAAGAAAACATGTACGACCTCTCCAAGCATTTATCTTGCCTTTTCATAAAATTAGAATGCATCTTAGCGAAGAATGAGATAAATACAAATTATGATATAGCCTTCTCAATGCAATGCAATAGGAATATTTTAGGGTTAATAATATGAAAACAAACCCTCAAATAAAATAAAATATAAGTGCAAACTAAGGATTTTGCAAACAGAATAGCAGTGGAAGCAAGCACAAGAATAACAATGCATATTAGAGTTTCCCTTCAAGAGATGAGAGGAGAAGCACTATATTACTTGTGTTTCCAATGGCTATCTTAAGGTTCCTTTTATAGGTGAAAAGGATAATATGCAAATAGTACTAATCAAGAGTAGAAAATAAATAGATGACTAAAAGGTACGGAAACCTGTGGTCACGATCATTTCGTGGCCCCAGTTTCTCGTATCTACAATCCGTGACCAAAGTCTTCATACAAGAGTTGTGACCACGACAAGTTTTGTGGTCACTTGTAGTGGTCACGACATATTCGTGGTTAGAGAACTCTCGCGACGAGACTTGTAGCTACGACTACTTGGCCCAATTCTATGATCACAGCACAAACATCTGTCTGATTCGTGAGCGAATGATATAACATTCATTGCAAATTTCAAGTAATTTTCCTTCCGTTCCCAATTTCAAATAATTTTACAGCATTTAACAATAACTACAACAGCCATCCTTCAATACAACAACAATAATAATAATATTCTTTACAAAACAGGCTTTAAGTGCACACAAAAAAATGTATGTAAAACAAAAATAAAAAAACAGCCAAAAAATGTAGAGATCTCAGTCGGTCAGAAGCCCATAGACAATTGACGTTCGAAGGTCTTCTTCATCAACTTGCCGACCTCCGAAAGAGTTCTGAGAGCTGCCTTCCCCTTCCCATTAATGGAGTTGGCATTGGGATTCAGTGGAGATCCCCTCTCATGGAAGGGAGAGATGGGGCTTCCTTGATCTCTATTGATCCTCGCGAGGGAGAACGGCGACGAGGGCCTTGAGAGAGACGAGGATGGTGTCGACGGCAAGGGCGAGGAGGAGGAAGAAGAAGGTGAAGATGATGAGAGCGTGGGAGAGTTGGGCGCGGAGCTTCCGAAACCCTTGATCTCGCTCGAGACCTTGTGGGCCTTCTCTCTCGCTTCTCCGAGGAACTGCCCGTTCCTTAGGAGCTTCGCTATCCTCTCCGACTTCTTCCTCATGCTCGATCCCCAGTCGAACCTGCATCGTATGCACTCTCACTTGATCACTTAGTTGCCATTTGCTTTCTCGTAAGTGAAAACATCATAACGGATCTAGAGGGGGGCATGGAGGAGCACATGCCCGCCTGCCCTCCGCATATCACCAGTTGCTATTGACGATTATTATCGTAAGCAATGAAAGTCATATCCCTTGCTATAATTAGTGAAGCTCTATGTAGCAGCACTTCTGTTGCTATTTTTCAATCTTTGAGCTAATCGTCGTTAAATTTTGAATTAAAGATATAGCAACGAATAGTTCGGATTTTGAAAATAACAACAAAGCATTGCTATACATAGTTGCTAATCATAATATTGCAACATATATGACTCCCGTCTCTAATTTTTAATCTAAAAAACTTTTTAGTAACGAATAATATATTCATCATTTCATATATTTAACAACAGACGATACAGTACTAATCAGGGTTTAAAAAAAGGATCAGGGCGATCGGTCGGACCGATTGGATCAGGAACCAGCCCCGACTTGATCGGTTCAGTCGGTTTTATTTAATTAATTTTTAAAAAAATAATATAAAAAAATCAGATCTGACAAGTGGTCAAACTGGGTTGACACGGATTGACCCGATTTTAATGTTTAAATAATTAAATGATAGGGTTTTTATCAATTGTGCCCTTCTTAACTTCTACAATTTCAGTTATGCCCCTCTCTTGTTTGGAATATAACTGATACCACTACTTTCTTGAAGTAATTTTCTAGAAGCAACTATAAATAAATTATTACAATATTACTTTCATATATAATGCTAGAAAATGTGACTACCTTTGTAGAGTTTTTCTCGAAATAGACAACCATGTTATTCTATTGAAAGATTTGACTTTTAAAACGATTACTTCATTGATATATAAATACATATTTAGATATATGTATATGATTATACCGGTCCAAAAAAACGATTCGACCGGTCGGACCAGTAAATTAAGCCCGGTCCGATTTTTTCCGAATCGATAGGAATGATGATGCCATGTTGACATCATCACCGGTCTGACCCGATTGGACCAAACCGAAGACTAATCGGTTCAATTTTCGGTTCGATTTCAAAAACTTTGATACCAATGAATTTAATTAAAATAGACATCACTACGCTGCTAAGAATAGAGCAACCAATAATATTACTCATTGGGCATTTATCATATGATGGTAGAACGACGGTGTACAAAAATAATAGCATCTGTACGTAGAATAGGTGTATGTATTGGCGTATAAGGATCCAGTACCCTCTGTCGTCGACATGCTGGAAGGTGCCAAGTTCCTGGATCACATCCACGTCGCAGTAGAACTCTTCGGCGAAATCCTCCGGTCCGTGCGTCAGCAGGAACTCAGCAGCACCAACGCCTTGTAGGATTGCCTCCACTCCTTGAAATCCACGCAATGCAATCTGAATGCACGCATAATACCATCACGTACGTATGCGTACACGTATAAAATTATAAATACATGTTGAGGATCTATCACAATAAACATGCAATAAAGAAGCTAGCTGACTAACCTGCGGTGAAGGCACGTCGACGACCCGCCAGTAGTCGTCGAACTCGAACGAGGCCTCCGATATCTTCGCCATCGTTCGGGCGTCGGGGCTCCACGGTGCGTCGTTGGTCGCCTCTTCTGCCATCCTTTGTTTGTTTGTTTTCAGAGGTGTGGAGGAAGAAGAAGATGAATAAGTCGTGCAAGAGTAATAAAGTGAGGTATAATGTAGAGGTTAACAAGATTAAGGGAAGGTTTGAGTAGGGGACGATCGAGATCGTCGCGAACGTACAGCTCTGCTTGCGAGATGTCGTTGAGGACTCGCTTCGCAGTCTTGTATTTCTCGTGAAAAAATGAGGATGCTTGCCATGTGATCTCGCCCAGTCCCATTGTGACGTATGACGATGACGATGACAACGACGACGACGACAAAATGTATTAACAATCAAATCTCTCTCTCTCTTAATACGACACCACTTTTCTTATTATGGCATCTCTTACTATCTCTCTCTCTCCTCCTTCGATGTTTCTCTCTCTCAATGGTACACATCCCCTCTCACTCTAACCCGTTCCGTCGTTCACTCTCACCCGCATCCCTCACTTCGGAAAGCCCTTTCCCTTTCAATGGCTTGATTTCTTTCCTATATTTAGGACCGTTTTCCTCATTTATTTAAAAAAAAATAAAAAAATGATTATTGATATTTACTGATACCAACATTTGAGCTGGATATAAAAAGAAACCCAATAAAAAGGGTCATGTTTTGGGATCTGATTCAATATTTAATACATGTCAAAAACATACATGTCCAATATGTATTACAATAAAATTGAGCTATAGTGACGCTTTTTTTTTTTCAAAATCCGTCACTAAATTAACCGTTGTTAAATATATAACGACGAGTTTTTGTACTTTAAATTAGCGACAAATATCATATCTGACATAATATCATTAACAACGGTCCACATAGCGATGCATATCCGTTGCTATTTTTCAAATTTCTAATTAATCGTCGTTAAATTTTGAATTAAAAATAGCAACGATTAGTTGATATTCTGAAAAATAGCAATGGATCGATAAGCGTCGTTATATGGATCGTTAATAATGATATATCAACAAATATACTATTCGTCGCTAATTTCAAGTACGAAAACTCATTTCGCAACGAATAATATCGTTTTTATATATGTATCAACTGCTAATTTAGTGACGGATTTTGAAAAAACGTCACTATAATAGCTTAATTTTGGTGTAGTGATGACCTCATTAGTCCAATATTTTGATAATTAAGTAGCGTATGTTACCTTATGTCATTGTTATTGCCGTCTAAACGTTTAAAAGTGTATAGTATCTATTATAATAATAACCAAAACATATAAGGTTGAGTTTGTCATTTTGATGAAGACAATATATTTTGGCAGAGTATGTAATATGTGAAAAGGGAGTCTAATTTATGATGTAGTTAACTTTACATGCTCCATATTTTTTATTTTTTTGGAAAATACCATCATATATTTTCATCACTATATCCCTCTAATATGTCATTCCAATTTCATCAGAAATAGAGACTCATATACCATCCATTTAGAACACGTAATTTTTAGGGTCTTAAAATTGTTGTAGTCGACATGTTCTGGATGGAGGACATGTGAGTCTTTATTTTTTACGAAATTGAAATGACATATTAGAGGGATGTAGTTATGAAAATAGGTTGTGATATTTTAAAAAAATAAAAAAAGGCATGGAGTAGATGAAATTTAAATTTAAAATGCAATAAGAGGACTGAAATATTCTTTCAATCTAACATCATTACGATGGACTTTCGTCAATCACATAAAAAATAACTTGCTTGAAGCCCCCCCCCCCCCCCCCCAACCCATAGAAATTTTAATCCTTTAATACATATTAGTTTCATGGATATATAGGAGAGTTAATGCAATTAATCTCTCCACGGTCAGCATCTAACTCATATCTCCTCTTATGCAAATTTGATACCAAATCGAAATAGATTTAAATGATTCCATGTTCTCTCACGTATTTATTATGTCATTATTTCATTAGTTAACTCCATTAATTGATTTATCTGTTTGATATATTTAAGGTTAATGAAAAGATTGACATTATTTCCTTTTAAGGATTTCGTGCATGACATCCTTTAATTTTTAAAATTATATTGGATAACATGAATAAGTTATTTGCGGATGATATTGTGTTGATTGACGAGATTAGAGATGGAGTAAATGAGAAGCTTGAGTTATGGAGACATGAGTTGGAGAGTAAAGGATTTCGTATAAGTAGGGCTAAGACGGAATATATGGAGTGCACCTTTGATGGAAGCAATGGTGAAGGAATCGAGGTGAAGATTGGTGATGATAACATTCGGAAGAGAGATTCTTTTAGATATCTGTGATCTATTTTACAACATGATGGGGAAATTGATGGAGATGTTACTAATAGAATAAATGCAGGCTGGCTAAAGTGGAGAAGAGCCTCTGTTGTTTTCTTTGATAAGAAAATTCCTTTAAAAATTAAAGGAAAGTTTTACAAAGCAGCTGTTAGAGCTGCAATGCTCTATGGATATGAATGTTGGCCTGTGAACCATAGATATGTACAGAGAATGACTGTAGTAGAAATGAAAATGTTAAGGTGGATGTGCACGCACACGTAAAGATCGGATTCGAAATGATGCAATCAAAAAGAAAGTTGGTGTAGCTCCGATCGAGGATAAGATGCGAGAAAATCACTTAAGATGGTTTGGTCATTTGTAAAGAAGATCAGTTGATGCACCAGTTAGGAGATGCGAGTGTTGAGATGTTGAGCAGGCTAAGAGAGGGCGAGGACGAACCAATAAGTGTTGGAAAGAAACCATACGAAGGGATCTTAATTTTATGGATATAAGCCCGAGATTGACCCAAGATAAATCTGAATGGAGGTGAGGAATCCATGTAGCCAACCCTACTTAATTGTGGGAAAAGGCTCTGTTGATGTTGTTGTGGATAACATGAATAAGAAATTTCTACATATCCATTTATAAACTCTAAATTTCTTGGTATGACTCAACAACAACAGCAACAAGAACAACAATAACAAGGCCTTCATCCACATTAAGTAGGGTCGACTACATGGATTCTTTACCTTCAACCATATCTACCTTGGGTCATTCTCAGGCTTAGATCCAGAAAACTAAGATCCCTTTGGATAATCTCATTCCAACACTTCTTGGACCTTCCTCGTCTTCTTTTAGCCAGCTCAACTTCCCAAAACTCGCATCTCCTAACTGTTGCATCAGTCGACCTCCTTTGTAAATGAACAAACCATCTTAAGCGATTTTTTTGCATCTTATAATCAATTGGAGCTACATCAACTTTTCTGTTAATTAAATTCCTTGAGATGACTATGAATATTAATTATAACTTTTGAAGATAAATCGAAATATGAATGTTCGTTATTTTATGGAATTAATATCATTCTTCATGGAAAATCTAGCATCATGAAGGAAGATCTCTTTTCTAATCTACATTAATGATCCATAACAAAATTACTAATGAGAATGTTAACATAATTTAAAGAAAAATATTCGATAAAAGTATTAAATAAAATCAATTATTCAAGAATTTGAGTGGAAGTAATGCCAAGAGATAGTGGACTTCTTTTATTATATTTTTTCAAAGGGTTTTTATCAGTGGTGCCCCTTTGAGATATTTCATTATCAGTTGTGTCTCTTCCTTTTTGAGAATATTAGAAGTGCACTCGACTTCCTGTCATTCTATCACTTGTGCCCCTCCATTACTTTGACCGTCAATAAGTTA
This sequence comes from Ottelia alismoides, assembly GCA_037367405.1. Taxonomy (NCBI): domain Eukaryota; kingdom Viridiplantae; phylum Streptophyta; class Magnoliopsida; order Alismatales; family Hydrocharitaceae; genus Ottelia; species Ottelia alismoides. The sequence continues at coordinate 72,893 of JAZKJV010008975.1, read as the reverse complement.
AACTTAACCATGGTTTAACCAAACTATGGTGTAGTTAAGGGGAGAATCCGGAAAAAAAATCCCCATCTCCCACCTTCCTCACCCACCATGGTTATGCTTCATCAACCTCGTGAGCAACACAGAGAACCTCTTGAGCGCATGCATATATAATCTATCCATCACTGTGGGGATGCCATCCACGCTCTTCCTCCTCCCATTCACCTTCAACTTCTCGCAAGGATCCGATAGAGGGAACATGTCCTTCATGGTAATGAAGTATGAACTCCGACAGAACTGGGTGGACTTCGGTGTCCACTTCTCCTTCTCCAATAAAACCTGATGTTGCTGCTCAAGGGCCGCTGCAACATGTCGTTGTTGCTACTCTTGCACCTCGAGCTTCTTGATGAGACCCTAGACCTGCTCATGCTCCTCCACGTGCTTCCTTCGCGATCGTTGTAACCACTGGGGGTGGAAAGGGAGGTGTAGGGGCAGGGAGAGGTGCAGGGATAGTGAGAGAAGTTGCGGGGCGGAGGGAGGAGCTCAGGGCAGAGGGGAGCTACGGAGGTGGGGGAAGGAGCTTGGGGTAAAGGGGAGGTGCGAGGGCAGGGGGAGGAGCTCAGGGCAGAGGGGTAGGTCTCGAGGCGGAAGGGGAGGTGTGGGCGCAAGGGGAGGAGCTCGAAGCGGAGGGTATGGGGGGATGAAATCTGGGCGGAGGAAGCGACGAAGAAGGAGGGGGTGGAGCTTGGGGCGAAGAGAGGTGCTCAGGGCGGAGGGGGAGGAGCACAGGCGGGGGGGGGGGGGGGGGGGAGGGAGGAAGTTGGGGCGGAGGAGAGGAGATGGCGTAGGGACGAGCTTAGGATGGATGAGGGGGAGGTGTGTAGGCGAGGGAGGAGCTCGAGGTGGAGGGGGCGTGGGGGCGGAGCGAAGGGCTGGAGGGGAGGCAGTGCAAGAGGTTGGGAGGAGGAAGAGGAAGATGACGGGGGGAGGAGGAAGAAGTTAGGGATGGGCATTTCAGTCCATCTTTTTATAATTAATTCCCACAGTGTCCCCAAAGTTAATATTCATTTGCATTGGAGATGGACAATAACTAATCTGAGGGCACAAGTGATAAAATGGTAAGAAGTTGGGGGTACAACTGATATTCCTAAAAAGAGAGGGGCATAATTGATATTGCAATATCTTAGAGGAGCATAATTGATAAAAACCTTTTTTAAATGAACCTTTATTTCTTTTCAAATTTATACTTCTTTAACACAACTTTTTTAGAACTACAAGAAAATTTTCAAAGAAGTACAATGGATTATATGAAAACTTTTACGATCAAACTTTTATTTCTACAATCTAATTATAGAAATGAAAGTTTTTATTTTGTCATATTTAAATTCATCATCAAATTTATAGTGAAATCATTCATTAACTTTATAATTACTTCAAGTACTTTTTTTAAAAACACTTCTAAAAAATGGATCCAAGTTAAATCTGAATTAGCCTTCCGTATGTTAAATCATGGCTTCGTCCTGATCCCCAAGATAATATATCGTTGAAATGTGTGTGCGTGCGTGTGTATGCGCCCGTGTGCACCACTGGATATGTGTGGGCATGCTTGCATGTATTTACATGTGTGTCTGTGTGCACAAAGAGAGATTATTCTAAGGCCATGTTTGTGTTTGATAGGAAAAGAATAAGAATGGAATGAAATCAATATAAAAATGGATTTGACAATGAAATGGTAGGCATTAAGTTTTTTTATTCCATTGTTTGGTTCACGTAGGGAATAGAATTTTAACATGAGACACACTCCTTTCTTATGTTTGATTAGAGAAAATAAAGGAAAGAAGTTAATCATGATTTTGATATATTTCATCGAGTATAGAATAAAATTGGTATCCACAAGCTTATTTCTTCATATATTTGATATATTTGATATAAGGAATTAATACTTAGATTGAAATATATATTTTCTAATTGTAGAATAATATTAAAAAGAAAATTTACTTTGCAAATGGAAAATCTTTACATAAACAAATATGGATACATCAATATTTAGTATGGTATTATGTACGTATCAATTTTTAAAATGGATATATATATATATATATAATTTGAAGGTCTGATTCTGTCCCTCACTTAGAGACAATGGTCATACACCCTTGACCCTTGTTGACTCAATATAGGAAATTCACACATAAAATGACAAATCACAATTGTACAAAATAAGCACAAACTTCAAGGATTTTTTATTTATAACATGTATTGAATTAATCTCTTTTCATCAATCCAATAAATTTGAACAAAAATATCAAAGTATTAAAAAAATACCACCATGGGCAAGTGGCAAATGAAACTTGTTCATTTTTTCATATTTGCAACGTAGAATTTTAATATATCTAGATCACTAAAATATTTTAAATCTTAAAAATACTTTAAAATTGAGAGTTGGACTCATTTGCGATAAAGTCGATTCTGGAATCCATCCGTACAACTTCAGCTTCTTGAATATCTTGTACATATTTTGGTTTAGGATTTTTCTATCACTTATGCCCTTCTTATCTTCAGCAATATCAGTTATGCACCTCCCTTATTTGGAATATCAATTGTGCCATTGACTTCTTGCAGTTTTATCATGTGTATCCCTCAGGTTAGTTGCCATCCATCCGCATCCTAAATGGAGATTAAGTTTTGGAACACAATGATAGCTAGGTTGAATAGTTAGGGTACTGATGAATCTGTGATTCATTACTTTAAAGTTGAAAATAGATCTTTATTCACAAGTAATTAGCTGCATTTAATCACTTATATTGCATAATTAGCATGCATGCATGTGTAGATAATATCTGCATTTTAGCATTCATATTTGTATTAAATAAGGAGCCTAATTTACTTGTAAATATTCACCTGTATATTAGCTAAAATCACCTATTTTTATCTATTTTATGCTAACTTCAAATACAATAAAATCAACTCTATAGTGTATATATTACTAACACTAATAAAGAAAAAATATCAAAAAAATACTAACTTGTAAAATTGTCTAATAAAACCCAGATCCAAGTTTGAAACTATGAACCTTAAAATGTGCATATCTCTCTCATACAGTGTCTGATCTACTCACTTTTAAAGTAATATACATTCAAAGACCTTCAAAATAAGACTAATTTCATAAAAATTGGAGATCGTATGTGAAACTTGGGTTTTGGGCCCCTATTGTATATTGTTAAAATACCCTTCATTTTATCTATTTATTTTCTTAATTATTAAAAATAAAAAAATAGATTATATTGTACATATTCCTTTCATATTTTCTCTAACTTTATTTTTAGTTTTTCCTTATTTAAAAATGATAAAAATGAAAAGGATAAAAATACAGTATTTTATACCTATAAGATACCACTCCAAAATACACTTTGTACATATGGCTTATTTTGATATTTTGTTCTTCTCACGAAAGTTGTAGATCTCGTCAAGACAAGCAACTTTCATGTTGACTATTTTTGATTTGACCCCTTTTATTATTTCTTTTTTATTTTCTTTACATTTATTTTTTTATTTTTCTAGGTGAGACACGTGGCAGCTCTTGGAGCCGCCTCACTCCTTTTTTATTTTCAGATTTTATTTTATTTTTTATATTTTATTTTATTTATTATTAGTATAATTGTTTATTTACTTTTATTTATTTATTTTCATTTTTTAATAAATTTCTTCTACCATTATTTTCTCTTTATTATTTAGTAGCCTACTTATATTGATTTATTTTATTTTCCTTTTACTTGTTCTCATTTATTTGTTCCCCACTCCAAGTCATCAACTCCACATTTTCCCCCATTTTCTCCACCTCTTTTCTAACTTCCCCCTCCTTTTTATTCACATATCCTCCATTCATCTTCATCCACCATTCTTTGAGAATGGTCTCCGACCCCCTTGATGTGTCACCGGTGACAGCGCCAACGTAACAGATCGAGCAACGACGAGGCTCGAGTTTGATCCATGGTTCTACGGCCACGTAGCAGCAGCTGTGCAAGCTTGCAACCGAGCTTTGGAGCTTCTCGTTGTCTCCTTGAAGAGACAATCATCGGAGTTGAAATTTATTTCCTCCTCCACATGCGACAACCTCCATCCTTCAGAGGTATATCTTCTATCTTCATCCATTTATTTTTTTTATCTAACAAAATTTTTCTCTTGTTATTCATCACCAAAATATATTCATAAACACCACATCCAAATCACGATCACAAACATCATCGCATTTTCATCACAACATTATTTTTTCCCATCACCAGACAACATCACCGGTCATCATCATACATCACCAATACCACATCTTCATTCATATATTTCTATTTCCTATTTACAAAAAATACAAAAAATAAAAAAATAAAAAAGTAGGGGAAGCAGTCGCAACCGCCGCCTCCCCCTTCTCTACTCGTCGCTCCATCGTCCGTCCAGTTCTTCTCCAGCCCACCGGTCGTCCTCTTTCCATCTGCTCTAGGTCGTACGCACGACCGCACCCCTGACCGCTAGCCACCTTTCTGCGAAACACCAGCCCATGCTGGTCACCGCAGCACAGTCGCACCTCCTCTACGGGGCATCGTACTTCTTTCCACGCCAAGCCCCGATGTCGGTCGCGTGCCCCTCAAAAGACACACCAGCTTCGCCCAGCCATGAAGCCTGTACCCACCTCCGTCGTGCCTCTGCGGCCACCAACTACCGACCTCGCGCCCTGCCATGTGCGCCCCCCGCGTGTGCGTCTCTAGCCGTAGGTCGTAGCCCTCCAACAAGCCCTCGCCCCCACGCTAGTGCCACTTGCCAGCGAGCATGTCCACACATGCGCCACACCGTCGGCCACACCTCCGCCCAGCCATGGCCGCTTGCGCGCCTCCTCCAGCCGCGTCGCTGACCTTCGCGTCGCCTGCGTGCCCTAGCAAGCTCCTGTGACTTAGAGGAGTGGGTTCCATTTTTTGAAACGTACTACAAAGGTCATTTTGTTTTTTTTAAGGGATAATTACACCCATAACCCTGAGTAAATGCTCAATCTCAATCATAACCCTGCATAATTGTGAATTACACGAGAAACCCCGAGTAATGCTTAACTCTTACATGACATGACCTTGTGTCAAGATCCGTTTGAGTTTCCCGGTATTTTTGACAGTTTCCATTAAAAAATACAAAATTACCCCTAATATCACTCCATCCGCCCCACAAGTTCCTCTTCATCAACACCGTTTCTAGAAGCGGACCAAGAACAGTGCTCTGCCCAAGAATCATCAAACGCTGCTATGGGTTCTTCTGCCTGATGGGTTCGAGGGCCTCTCCTCGGCAGAGGCTCCATCGCCACCGTCTCCCTCGCCACTTCTGCCTCCACCACCACCTTCACCGTCAAGTCGGCCGATCTCTCCCAATCCGCCCTCCTACAGAGGGAGCAGAGGTTCCTCTCCTCCCTCTGTTCCCCTCACCTCATCTCCTATTTCGGTTTCGACCTCAGCGTCGAGAACGGTCGTACCCTCTTCAACCTCTTCATGGAGTACGCACCCGGTGGCTCTCTTTCCGACCTCCTCTTCACCCACAATCATACCACTTTGAAGGAGCCCCAGATCCGGTCCTACACGAGAAGCATCCTCACGGCTCTCTCCCACCTCCACTCCCATGGGATCGCCCACTGCGACGTCAAGGGCCGCAACGTCCTCATCGCCGCCGACGGCTCCGCCAAGCTCGCCGACCTCGACTGCGCGAGGTTCGTCCACGATGCCGGTCAACCCATCATTGGCACGCCGCTGTTCATGTCGCCGGAGGCTGCGAGGGGTGAAGAGCAGGGGACATCTCAACCATTCACCGGATCGGATTCTCTGGCGAAACGCCGGAGATACCGAAGTGGGTTTCCGCAGAAGCAGAGGACTTCATGGGGAAGTGCTTTGAGAGGGATCCACGTCGGAGGTGGACCACCAACGAGCTCCTCCGCCATCCGTTCCTTTCCACCGTACAATCGGACCAATATACAAAACCGAATTGGAGATCACCCAAATGTGTTCTAGATCAGGACTTTTGGGAATCTCTCCAAGAGAACGACATGGAATCCGAGAAGTGTTGCTTTGCCAGAAGTGTTGCTTTTGGAAATCTCTCCAAGAGAACGACATGGAATCCGAGAACGACATGGAATTACGACATGGAATCTCTCCCAGAAGTGTTGCTTTGCCTCTGATTACAGGGAACACTCCTGTCAATTACCCATGAATCATTTCGATTTATATGATGGACAAAGTTCTAGTTGCTTCTAAGTATTCGTGCCCCCTATTTGCTCTGCTCGTCTAAGCATTCAAATTCATCCGAGCTACGTTTTCATGAATATCCATCCAATTAGACTAATTTCGGAAACTAAACTACGATATTGCTGAAGAACCACTAAGATATGGTTGTCGTCTACAGTGAAACCCATAGCCGCGCCCAACCCGCCCGGTGCCGCATCTCTGCAACCCCCCGCCCCCGCGCCGCACCTCTGCACCCCCTCCCCCCGCATGCCCGCAACGCTGCTGCAACTCCCTCCCTTCCCCCGCGCCGCACCTCTGCCTCTGCACGACCCCCCTTCCCCCGCGCCGCACCTCTACACGCCACGACCTCCTCCCCCGACGCCGCAACTCTGCAATGCCACCCTCCAACCCGCCCGGTGCCGCACCTCTGCAACCCCCGCCCCCGCGCCGCACCTCTACCCCCATCAGACCCCGCCGACCCCCCTCACGGCCAGTCACCCACACACAGCTGCGTCCACGTGAAGGCCGATAGGTTGCAGGTGCTAGCTCAAAAGAAAATGGAATATATATTTTTTATTTAAGGTAATCTCAGCCGTTAGATTGTTGAGTAGTTAGATTAACTCAATATCTGGTTGAGTTAACGAAGTAACGTAACGGAAGGTTATAGGTGTAAGACGGCACACTTATTGAGGGTTATGAGTGTAATTCGCGATTATACAGGGTTATGATTGAGATTGCAAAATTACTCAGGGTTATAGGTGTAATTATCCCTTTTTTTAATCTGTTTTGTGAAAATTGCATATTGATCCTCATATTTGCAAAAGTGCCCTTTAGACACAGTTTGTTTTTTATTTCCTTTATTGCAAAGACACCCCTATATTTATATTCTAATTTGAACATCCATTTTGCATCAATCAAAAATAGCATATTGAAGATCAATTAATTATGTATCTACTGGATATTTATTTAGATTTTTCCGAGCTTTGAGTAATTAACTAAAATTATTTTGGTGAAAATTACATATTTTACCTAATGGTTTGAAATTCACAGTAATTGAATATTTCTCAAAAAAATGTGGAAATTTCAAAGATGATGTTTCTTGATGTGCTTTAATTATTGTTCAAGTTTCATAAGAAATGGATTAGTCTTTTGTGTAAAATAAAGTTTTTAGTGATTTCGGTAAATGATTTTTATTAAATCAACGACTATCATTTTTGCGAAATTTCAACTCTTCTGGATTTCTTATTAACATATATTTTTGAGATAATTTTACTTTTGGATAAATTGACCTAGTGGATTTATTAAGAATTAAATACTCACATTCACTTTGTTTTCATTAAAAAAATTATAAAAAATCATCTATTTTCAAAAATTTTCAAAAAAAATATTGTAGATTCATTTCATCATATTTAAGTTCGAGTAAACTTTTCATAATTTTTGAATTCTGTTTACATAAAAAAATACATAAAAACTCTAAAAAAGTTTGCATTTTTAATCGTTGCATCTTAAACCCGAAAATTCCAAAAAGTACATTTTGCATTCATCATTGGATTAGGCTTCAAGTAAAAATATAACTTGGATAGATTGACTTAATTTCACTTTAAAATTAATTTGGCAGAGTTTTTAGTTTTCTTTATAACATAATTCATCTGTATATTTGCATTGGTATTTATTTTGTATAAAAAAATACAAAAAAATCCGCATGGAAAATCGTGAGTTAATTCATCTGACTTGATCCGATGTTGTTCCTTTTCCTCCTTGAGTCGACCTTGAAGCTTGCGTAGGGTAAAAATACATAAAATAACACATAAATTAATTCATAGATTCATCGATTCATGTGGTTAAATTTTGATCGATCCTGATTGCCCGACTACAACAACAACACATCATTTTTAAATAGGGCACTTCAGTGATTTATCAGGTACATATATTTGTTCTAAAAGCATTCACTTCATCCACTTCCTCTCATCCTTCGCCCCCACCAACTTTGCTCATACCTTCACTGGCCCGACCTCCTCAACCTCATCCATGTTCAGCCACTTCCTCTGCCGCTCCTCACCTCCACCCTCCTCCCCCATCAAGACCCTTCCCCCTCACCTCCTCCACCTCCCTCTTTAGCATCCCCTACCTATGGCAGAACCCAACTCCAAACCTAACTCGAGCGTCTACATCATTCTGATGCGATGACACGAGCTCCGATCGCCTCCAAGGCTAAGAAACCTTCACGAAGATATAATATATCTGATGAATCTATGATTCATCTATTCTATATGGATATTTTAGTAAAATACCCTTAATAAATCACTAATTAAACCACTTAAAATCAATCAATTAATATTACTAATTGTGATAAAACTAGGATTAAAATCTGTAAATAAATAACCTTGTTTTTACCTAGTTTGAGCTTATTATTTTTTTGTAAAAAAAATCATATATTTTAATATGATTCTTTATCTAATTTACTCTTTGAATAATTAACTAACTTTTCATAAAGAATTAAAATCCATAAAAAGAGCTAAATCAAGAGAAAAAAAATAGATTTCTAACTTTGTATAAAGTGTACATATTTTATCTTTGTCAATTTTACTTTATCCTTTACTGACCTATAAAAAATCCATAAAAATTAGATTAAGTATGTGTATATTGTATATAAATACACTAACTAAAAATAGAAAAAAACATAAAATGTAAAAATACGATATGTTAGTATCTATAAAGTATCACCAAAAATACTTTTTGTTCAATTTACTCTTTTACTTTTGGATCCTTCACAAAAGTTGTAGATCTTGTTGAGACGAACAATTTTTGTGTTGACCACTTTTTGTTATGACCTCATTTGATATTTCTTTTTTATTTTTACTTTTTAGTTTTATTTTATTTAATTTATTTTTACTCCTTATTTTTATTATTTTATTCTATTTTTTATTTCATTTTATTTTATTTTTCCCTTTTTCTCATTTTTTCCTCTTTCTCTTCCTTTCTCCCTCTCTACTCCACTTCTCTCATCAAGACATGTGCATAGTATTGGACATGCGAGGCCACGACGAGTCATTATGCAATAAATATTATCGTATATATCATTCCCTGATCTGAAATGAAGAATAATTAATTTGCATAATAGGTCCCTTAGTACAATTAGGATTATGTACTATGGCTATCTTAATGATCATACAACTGCTGATTCAATATTTAATCATACAGGATGGTGTTTGGATGATTATCTAAAAAGTTAGATTGAGGACTCGTCAAGCACCGTCAAATGATTATTAAGAGAGGATCTCCAGCCTGAGAAAGAGATGGCAATCCTTTCTCTGAAGGTTGATATCTGACCGACCTCTTGATGCAGGTCATCTACATAGGAATAGAGATTCAGAGGTGTTAGATAAGTTAGGTCATATAGATGAATTAATAAGATCGAGATAACCGAAGTCCTATGTCGTATGTTGTCACGATATAGGCACGCATCCTCTGATCGGAGACAGATGTGTTACTATATGTTGAGTATGTACATTTGGAAGACCAATATGTTGATGACCTAACCAAGGTCTATACACTGGCGCGTTGGTGTGCATGCAAGGGCATATGAGTAATACGATATCTCAAAGGGATCATACATGCTCATTGCTAAACTGAAAGACATGAGCTCACTCAAAAGATATTGGGAAGAATTAAATTCCGTGCATGGTCGTCTTGCTTTGGAAGCTTGTCTGACTTTGTTTGATATATAATTTTGGAAAGTATATGGTCAAGTCCTAAGTATGATATATGCTTTTGGAAAGTATATGATCTATACCGAGTCTCAATGATCAAATGAAAAACTTAATGATAAAACCATGAAGTAGATAGTGTAAATTTGATCTAATACTTTAGGTTTATTCTGGGTCTTCCAGTATGCAGGATGTACAGTTATTAGGAATACCAGAGGGTGATGTGATCATAAACGATTGTATAACCATGACGCTTCCATTCCTAGGGAGTGATGAAACGGGTCTAGATTTTAGTGGCTCCTCTCAATAGAGAAGTAACCTTATCTTGGTCCAAATGGTTGACATTGATCTGAATGTGTTTCAGATGCAATGAGAAGATTAGATTTGTGGTCTTGATTTAATCAGGCATCTACGAGTGGTCCGCAAGATTTGGATTTGAGATGTGATCTCAATATCCAAGTCACTATACGTGGAACAATACAAACCCCATGTCCTTATCTCTTAGTATCCGTGAAAAAAACGTATTATCCTTGAAAGAATTCGAGGATAATTTTATTGTTGATATATGCATCCGAGCATTGAGAAAATGGATAACTAAATATGATTTAATTGTCATGAATGATATGAATTTGATTCATATTATAAGGAGAGTTATCCTAGACAATTAAATTTGATTTAATTATCAAAGATGTGAATAATGTAATTGTGATTCGTATTATTTGGGCATGTGAGAATAGTGATCCAAGATGATTAAATGTGATTTAATTGTCATGGATATGAATGATGTGGATAGAACTATCCATATTAATCATATATATTATAAGTATGATTTATAATATATAAGAGAGAGCTATTTGTAATTTACATTTGTTAATTAACTATTGATGTGAATTGGATTCACATTGGACAATTAATTGAAAATGTAATTCACATTTTATTTTGGGTTGTGAATGTAATTCACAATTTTCCAATGGTAAGATTATAATATTCATAAAATAATAATAAATTATTTTTGTAGAATAATTTAGAACAAGTGTTGTTAGAAATCTTGGAAATTTCCATAGAATAATATAATCTCATGAGATTGCCACCAACTCCTATATTATGGAAGGAGGCAGTCTTCATTCCATAATCTCCATGTTTGATTGATTAAATTTTAGGATTGATTTATATTTATTTATCAATATATATTTAATATAAATTAAATTAATTGTTATTGTGTTTTTACGACAAAATCTTGGCCATTCAAATAAGCACAAATCAATCTCATCCATTGATTTTGTGTAGTCCATGGATTGAGATCCATGGACTCCCAAAATATTATAAATAGAAGGGTAGACTTAGCTTTTTATTTTTACACAAGTTGGAGACAACAACATATGCTCTCTCTCTCTCTCTCTACACGTCACTGATGAGCCGTCCGAACGACTAAGGTAAAGTATAAATCACTAAGGTCGTTGTGACCTCAGTCTCTCGGGGCTTAGAGCTCAATCAAGAAAAATTCAGACCACCAAAAAAGGACAAAAATCGATGAAAACTCAAACTAGCGGTCTCGCTATTGGATTAACTTGGTATAGCACCCGGGGTCGAACTCGAGGAGCACGGCTTGGCCTTGCGGCCTACGAAGTAGTCAGAAATAAAGAAAAATATAAACAAAGGATTTTTGGTGGATTTCGAATATTTTTATATTTTTTGGACTTTTAATTATAAAGAAAATAAGAAAACAAGGAAAAACAATCACTTTCAACAATTATTTCACTACTCTAAAAAGCTCCAAAAAAATCAAACAAAAATATTTTTATGATTTTAATATTTTTTAATGTTTTTGGTGAATTTTTGGTATTTTTCTGATTTTTATAAATTTTATAAAAATGAAACAAAGCAAAAATCAATGAACATTGTTCAGCCAAGCTTTAAGGGCCCAGATAAAATATCAATGTCCTACCATAGCCTGGATGTATTTTTCATGCAAAATATAGTCAACAAGGAACAATCAGAGCCTGAGTTCATTAATTTTTGATTTTTCTGTGATTTATTAGAATTTTTATAAGATTTTCAACGTTTTTCAATTTTTATATTTTCTATAAGTCCAAAAAATGACCAAAATTGGTCAGAAAATCAAGCACACAAAACACACAAAATCTGAATTTTTAGAATTTTTGAGAAGGTTTTAATATTTTTGTTATTTTTATAGACGAACATGCAGAAAAAGAGATGTTTTTGAATTTTAAAAATAATAAATGGGCTCCAAAAATTTCCCAAAAATTAGTGAAAATTCTACACAGTGGCAGGAGCCATTGATGAATACCCATTCATCACTCTTTATTCTTATATTTTAGCTACAAAAACCTTTGCAAATACATGTAAATATGTGTAAATACAAATAATTACCAAAAGCATGCATTGTGTAAAAAGATATAATTAGCATGTTTTTGTGCAAAAATAAAAGAATAAAGAGTAAAAAGAAAAAGAGGGAGAATAAATATTGAGCAACCTAACCCAAGGGAGGGCTCAGCATGGGCCTGACCGCATAAAAGCCAAAGTAGAGGGAGATAGGAGCTCATGTGTATATATTGTTGTAAATAAATAAAACTATATTTTCCTCACCCAAAAATATGCTTGTACATATTTTGTATATAGTTAGAAACTATTAAAAACAAAATAAAAATTTAAAAATCAAAAATTCAAAAATGCCCTTTCACCATGTGCATAGACCATCATCCTTTATTCATTTAACCCTATAAATAAATGTATTTATTTTCAAAACTTTTTGTGAATATTCTATGGTATATTTTATAAATAAATAACATAAAAAGAAACAAAACAAAAAGCAAATAAAAATTACGAAATTAAAATTACAAAAATATATTGTACATATGCCATGTATATAGTTGTACATAACTATTTATTTCACCTATGTATATAATTAATAAAAATAAAATAAAAATAGCCTTTTATTCCTCATTTTATTCTATAAATAAATAAAATATAAAATAGGAATAAAAATGTATAAAAATAACTAATTAAAAAAAATCAAAATCAAAAACACTATATTGTATAAATACCTATGTATAGCTATACTATGTAAATACCTTATTTTTATTTCCAAAAATTAATTAAAAATCACCAAAAAATAGAAAAAAATAAAATAAAATTATTTCATGTTTTAAGTTTTTGCTAATTCCATCATTTTCTAGCCTAAAATAAATAAACAAAAAATCAATTACGTGGCTTTTCCTGATTGGTCCACGGGGGATGTTGACCCCCGGTCAACTCCCCCGCGGACTCTTTCCTTTTTGAGAAAATGCGCGCCGCCCCGCCTTCGCCATTTTTTCCACGCGCCTCCAGCCTGTCGCCCACGCAAACCCCGGGCCCGGATTCTTCGCCGATCATCCGACATCCTCGCCAGATCCTTCGCCGTGAGATCCACGCCTTCCATAGCCGTCGCCTCCCAACCCTAATCGGGCCTGCAACTATATATAGAACCACCTCCGCCGCCTCCGCGCCCCATCTTTGGACCTTCCCCTTCTTCCCAGTGAACTCCAGAGGCACCGCGAGAGTGACAGCAAGCGATCGCCCCTGTTGCAGCGAGGCGAGGAGGTGAAACCACTGATCCGGCGTTCTTCGCCGCCGTTGCTCCGCCACCAGCGTGAGCACCGAGCCTCGGGCCGAGACGACCCTTGAGGCTACGACCAGGAGCACCCCCTGCTCTTCCCCAGTCTCTCCGACCACCCAGGTAACCCTTTAGCCTTTCCATTTAGTTTAATTTCTTGTTTCGCCCAAATCGCATCTCCGACGTATTCCTTTGATTCCGGCCATATCGTGTACCTTCTCGATCATCGGAACGCACCGTCACCTTCGTCGTTCCCTCACGCACGTTCTTCACCCCTTCACCCAACCCAGATCGCACAGGATCTGGGAATCGAGCTCCACCGTCCTCCGCTCGCCGGAGCTCACTCACCCCGACGCACCGTTCACCCTCACGCCGCTTCTTTGGGTCGAGGCACTTTGCCCTCGACCCGCGAAGCTTTTGGTTCACTTTGCAGGTCAAGAGGAGGGCATCTGAGCCCCCCTCACTTTCAGACCAGGAGCTCTACTCCGTCGACCTCACCGGAGCCCCTCCAGGGCTCGGCTGGGCCATCGGAGACCTTCACCAGCTGCGGGACTACACCGCGGATCTTTTCCGATACCCAGAGGCAGCTGAGGAGGACTACTGCACGCGCACTAGGCCGGCGAACTTCGCCGGACACCTGTTCTTCGAGAGTCCTCCATCGCCGTCCGATCAGCCCCAGCTCCCCAGTTCGCATCACAGCCGTCCATCCATCGAGGAGCAGATACCGTCGATCATCCTGAGGGTTGATCTGGACCGTCAGAGCAGAGAGAGGGAACCACCAGCACCACCAGCCGTTCGATCTTCCACGTGGCCCCCTCTGCACCGTCGATCAGGCCCACGTGCGGAAGAAGAAAAGCGCCCGACGTCCGAGACCGTTGGATCATCTACGTGGCGCGCATCCAGCCGTCGACGTTAAATAAGGGGTAATTTATCTTAGGCCCCCTCGTAGTTTGTGTTTTTAATTTCAGTCCTGTAAATATTTTGCGTACTTTATTTACGTAGGGTAAATTGCACTTTGGACCTCGTATCTTTCAGTATTTGCATTTATGCCCTTGTTTGTGTGAGACACGTGCGTCGTCACGTGTGTATTTGGTGTATTTGCAACTTTAGCCCTGTAGTTCTGGTTGTTTATGAATGAATGAAATATTTTTGATAATTGCATTTATGCCCCTGTGAGCATTTTATTTCCGCATACGCGTCTTTTAGTGGGTTATTTGCATAACAACCCCTGGACTTTTTGGTACGAGTTACCAAAAGGTCCTCGGACTTGTTTTTCTTACATATAGGTCCCTGAGTGCCCCAGGCACGTGCTTGGCACGTGTTTTGCTGGGTATTTTGCACCAGACCTCCCAGAACTTTGGGTATTTACACTTTGGTCCCTGTGCACAGTGCCCCTCCTTTATTTTTGAATAAAATATCAAATCACTTCCAAATTCGATGAAAATTTGACACATGGCTCCTGCCATGGTATAGAATTTTTGTGAATTTTTGAGGACATTTTTTATTTCATTTGCTATTTTTAAAAATTCAAAAACCCTTATTTTTGCTACTGTTTAGAGTCAAAAACCCCAAAAAAAAATATCAAAACCCTTTTAAAAATTCTATAAAAATTAGTTACTGTTTATTTTGTGTTCCTTGATTTTCTAGCCAATTTTGGCTATTTTTCATTGAGTAAAAATCCTAAAAATCTAAAAACACCTCAAAACTCATAAAAATCATAATAAATAATTTAAAAACCCAAAAACAATAATTTTGGTGCTCAAATTTTCCTTGTTTTCTCTAGTATACAGGAAAATTACCTCCAGGTCCCTTTGAGATCCTTAGATATTTTATCTTTGGGTTTTGGGCCTTGCTGGACAGTACCTTATCTTTTTAGTACTGTTTGATTTTTAGAAAATAAAATACACCTTATAAGAATCCCAAAAATTCACCAAAAACACTTAAAAACCTAAAAAACATAAAAACAATTTTCCTTGAATTTTTGCTTGATTTTTCATGCATTAAATAAATTGTTGAAAGTGTGCTTGTTTTCGTGTTTCCTTATTTTCTCTACATATTAAAAATCCAAAAAAATTTGAAAACAATTAAAAATCACTAAAAAGTATTCTCTTGGATTTCTGACTACATCGTAGGTCTCTTGGCCAATCCGTGCTCCTTGTGTTCGACCCTGGGTGCTATACCAGGTTAATCTCATAGCAGGACCGCTCTCTTTTGTGCTCGATTAGTTTTACATGTTCTGAGTGGTTGATTTTTCTTGATATACCTAGTCTGATTGATTGAGGTCGCAACGACCATTACTTTACCTTTACCTTAGTCAGTTGGACGGTTATCATAATGGCGCCGTTGCCGGGGAGCACGGCTTTGTAGTCATTTTTCCATATTATCTCTCTATATTATCTTTGTTTTCTGACACTCTCTCTTTGATTTTTGTGCGAGGTACTGCGTGGACAACTTGGAGTTTATTTTTGAGGACCCGCACGGGAAGAAGAAGCAGGGAGAAGAAGAAGGAATTTTTATTTCTGAGAGAGAGAGAACAATATTTTTTGTACTAATTTAGAACTTGGACATTTGTGGACACTTGTAACTTAGCGGGTCTGTTTCGCCGAGTACCGGTGTGCTCGGGGGACCCATTTGGATTTTCGCGGCTTTTTCTGCGGTTTTGATAGCTAGCTGCCTTTTCCGGTGTTTACGCGGTTTTTCTCGAGCCCCTAGATTTAGGAATTTCTCTCGCTTGTGCCGTAATTAGTAGGGTCCCCACACTTAATTGCTTATCTGTTCCTATAGATCGTTAATTGGACCTACTAATAATAAATAATAAAAATAACTTGGTCGCTTTCCTGAGAGCCTACGCGCCGCGAGCCTGCCCCGGAAGCGCTACTCCTGAACTCGACCTGTCGAGAAGAGGAGGGGTGGGCCAAGACCGGACTCTTTGGATCAAGGGCGAGTGACTGAGTTAGACGGTCCTGCGCTAGGAATTGCTCATCTAGGACTCGGTTTTTCCTCGCTGCACCATTTAGGTAGTTTAATTCTGTCTTTAAATTCTGCGCGGATCATTTGCATGTAGAGTGCTGGAGACAAGGTACGCATTTCTTTCTCTGCATGCATCATTGATTTCTTCGCGCATCGGCTTTTTCGCCTTCTCCCTCTGTTTTTGGCTTAATCATCAGGAGAATCGGAAAATTTGTTAGGCCGCTTGTATTTATTTTGAAAAAAAAATTAAAAAGAAAAACAAAAAAATTGGGACTGGATAACACTATTGACCCTAAAAGACACTCACATTAAAAATTTGTCTTGGGGAGAGCAACCCCCTCCTTGTATGGTTTGGATGCGCGAGAGAGTGACCCGCACCCTAGGTAGAGCCCTCCGGTGCTATTTCTAGCTGACTACCGACTCTTCCGTGCGGGCCAGTCGGTTGGAGTAGCATCGGGTATCCTAACAGGTCACGTAAGCGCTCTGAGATTTTGTGTGTTCACCCAATAAAATTGACAAGATAAATTGACCGAGCTTTCACGGTCTTCAGATTGTGTTGCGTTGGTGAACCGGGGGTTTGCTTTGCGATCATATTTTCTCCAGATCCCATCCGCCCAACTCGCCAGATCAAGATGATGGGTAGACGATCTCTTAGGCAGCCTCTGGCTGCACCGCTTTCAGGCGCGTCTACTTCACCATCTAGGTTGGCCCGTGAGAGTCGAGACCAGCTCTCCGGGCCTGAGTACGATTCCACCCTGTTCTCCCTCGATCCCCTTTCTTTTGCTACTGAGAGACATGAGCCCGAGGAAAGACGAATTGATTTGACAGAACCTGAGTTGGGCTCATCTGATTTTGCAGACGTCACTATGGCCGGAGCCGGCAGTTCAGACCCAGACTCCCGACAACCCGAACATTTTGTACTAGACCAGGGAGCGATCAACTCCACTCTGATCGCATCATTAGAGACAGTACAGAAGCAGCTACGCGATCAGGGAGCTTTCATGATTGAGATGAGAAGGGAGTTGGAGCGACTCAGAGAAGAGAGAGATCAGAGCGAGCCTGAGGACATTCCTGATGCTGATGCAGAGGCAGCAGCCGCAGCAGCCGCAGCAGCGGCTGCCGCAGCGGCAGCCGCCGCCGCAGCAGGACCACCGAGACCGATGCGGGAGTTACACAACCCCGGATCTACACTAATGCACCATTGGGTGGTGGTACCTGCTATCGTGGGGGATTTCAAGTTCCCTCCGAACACCCTGCAGATGCTTCCTCATTTTCACGGACTTGCCACCGAGGAGCCCCACCTCCATCTCCAGGAGTTTTTGATGATCTACAGCACTGTCCACGACCGCCATGTGGACCAGGATACGATTCGGATGATGGCCTTCCCTTTTTCACTGGCAGATAGAGCAGCCGCCTGGTTGAAGCATTTAGGGAAGTTTGTATACACCTGGGAGCAGCTCCGCACCGAGTACTTGAACAAGTACTATCCACTCGGGCGGACGAATGCAGCGAGGGCCCTGATCAACAACTTCTCCATGCTCCCTAACGAGCAGTTTCACGAGGCATGGGAGAGGTTCAGAGAGCTTCTGGATAGATGCCCACACCACGATATTTCCAAGCCGAACCTAGTTCAGAGCTTCTTTGGTGGGATGACGCCAGAGCTTCAGGGTCTGGTGAATGCTTCTTGCGGCGGGTCCTACTTTGCCAAGGACCACAACCAAGTCTGGGCCATCTACGAGGAGATGGCCGAAAATTACATGGTGATGTCCCAGACTCGGTTGTACACACAGAGATCTCAGCAGCCGCCAGGACCCGTGCAGTACCAGCGGATAGCACGGGTTGATGCAGGTCCATCCAGTTCGTCCACAGTTGCAGCCGCACAGGCAGAGTCGGCCGCTGCGGACATGGGGATTATCAGCGAGAAGTTGGACCGCATGGAAATAATAGAGAAGAAGCAGTGCCAGGGCATAACTCAGATGGAGCAGATGGCACAAACTCTGAGCGACGTGAAGACCCATCTCTTGTGTCTTCAGGAGGCACAGACGGCTTCTCAGCCCCGTCTTCAGTCGCGAGGCGATTCCGGTGGCAGCCGCAGCTCGTCCCAGCGCTCCAGCTCCTTGCAGCAGCCTAGACAAGTTCACCTTGTACAGGCGGAGCCGTACCAGCAGCAGCGGCCCTCTTACCAGTCACCACCATCTCCAGACTTACAGATGGTGGTATATCAGCCGGATCAGCCTCTGGCATTACTGCCGCCAGACCCCTTCGATGCAGAGCCGTTGATGGATGTCAACGGGATTTGGTACGACCGTCCCCAGCCTGGGATCCGACGAGACCATCCCGGATTCAGGTGGGGGAATGGGGGTAACCAGTCCCAACAGCAGCCAGCCGGTCAGGGAGGGCAGTACTCCCAGCAGAGAGAGCACCAGCAGCCCCCAGCATATCAGTCACACCAGCCATCATCCTTCGTACCTCGTCCCTACCAGCAGCAGGGACAGACTTGGAGACGTGAGCAGCAGGCTCACCAGCAGCAGCATCCTTCCTCTTACCCTTCTCAGCCGCAGCAGCACCAGGTCCAGCAGCCTCATTACCAGAGAGGCAACCCGTCGGGCTCCCATGAGAGCCCCGCCTTGGATGATCTAGCCCGCATTTTCACAGAGCAGCAGGCTACATTTAGACGGGAGATGGACGAGTTCCGCCAGGAGATGCGGGACCTGATGAGAGGTAAGGCCGCCATCCCTGCACAGATCGAGCCTAATCCGAATAGCTTGAAGAGGAAGTCTGAGCAGGTAGTTCACACTGAGCCTACCACTCCTAGTGACTCATTTGATGATATGTCGTCGGATCTATTTGATGCTGATTTTGTTACACTTAGGAGCGGTAGAAGACCAGCAGGCGGCGCCTCATCTGAGCGACAACGCGAGGATCCATCTAGAGAGCCAGATGAGGAAGAGGAGAGCGGTACTGAAGCCGCACATGATGATGACGGTGGTACTGATGCCACCCGAGATGCTGATTCCACCGGCGGTACTGAGGCCGCCGCTTCACCATATCGAGGAGGTGGTACTGATGCCACCAACAGAGCCGAGCCAGCCCGCGGTACTGAGGCCGCAAGACGTCTAGTTGTAGAGCCTACTAGAGGTGGTGCTAAGGCCACCAATATTCATTCTGATAGAGATGTAGTCTTTCCTCGTATGAATGTATCTCAGGACTCTATTTTGAATAAAGGAAAAGGTTTAGTTTCTTCTGATCCCACTGTGGTGTATGATGTATGTGAGGATCCGGTCATCGAACCGTCTAGGCCTAGTCCTAGTCCTTCATCTGAGAAGGACCCTGTGATCCCCTTTCCTAGAGCCCTTGAGTTGGGGAAGGGGAAGAAAAGAGAAAAAGATCCAAAAAAGAGAGAGCAGGAGGAGTTCAGCCAGAGCATGATAGACCGATTTCACATCCAGTTGACCCTCCATGAGGCTTTGCAGCACATCCCTCTTCTTCAGCGATCCTTGAGAGACAAGACCACAGTCAGGAAGAAGAAGAGGAACAACACCGCAGAGATTCATGTGTTGACAAAAGCCACGTGTTACGCGATCTAGAACCATCTGCCGACCAAGAAGCCAGATTTAGGAGCCCCGTATGTCAGATGTCAGATTAGTGAGCAGAGGTTTGACCGTACTCTATTAGATAGCGGATCGTCGATCAACCTTCTTCCGGCAGCCCTTCTCGACCACTTAGAGTTGGGCACTCTTAGACAGAGCAGGACATACCTTCAGTTTGCTGATCGGTCTGTCAAGAGGCCAAAAGGGTTGTTGCGAGATGTTGTCGTCACGATTCAGGGTTTGCAATTCCCCGTGGACTTCGTAGTACTGGACATGGAGACCCCTGACTCGTTGACCGATTCCCCCATCATCCTCGGTCGCCAGTTCTTAGCCACAGCCAAGGCGGTGACTGACCATGACAGTGGGAAGGTATTCTTTCACGTCCAGGGCGAGAGTATACAAATAGAGACGGTTAAGGACCACAGAGCCAGAGATAGATCCCGCTCAGAGGGCAGTACAGATTCAGAACAGCTGACAGATACAGAGCCAGACATACACCAGGACTGTGATTTTGTGATCACAGATGATGAGGCAGCTTGGGCAGATCCTGTCGCACAGACCATCCTCTCATATTCAGATACAGCTGATGCAGAGATGATAACAGAGGATAGTCTGGAGAGCACAGCCCTGGTACAGGATACTATTGAGTCAGCAGAGTCGGACCTTGATCGCGACACGATTTTCAGTGATGGTGGTACTAAGGCCACCCTGCTCTACGGTGGTACTGATGCCACCGCAGTTGATACAGATCCCTCGGATTCAGAATCTGATTGGGCAGATTGTGATGATCAGATGCCAGACCTGGATCCACCTGAGCCTATAGATGAGGAGGAGGTAGAGGTAGAGCAGATCAGAGACAATGCAGAGGACCCGCCTTCTCCAGATCCAGCTTGTGAGAGTTCTTTATCATTTTCCCAGGCAGATCTGGCAGAATTGTCAGCATACACACATCTTCTTCAGAAGCCAGATTTGCCAGCACCCAGCTGTCCAGAGCTAAAGCCGCTCCCTACTTCGCTGAAGTATCGATTCCTTGCGGGAGAGTCTGAGATGTACCCAGTCATCATCTCTGCCGATCTGACTGGAGAACAAGAATCCCGTCTGATGGGGGTTCTTGAAAAGAACCGCAAGGCAATTGGATGGAGCGTAGCAGATCTCCATGGGATTAGTCCCTTGTTGTGCTCCCACCATATCTATCTCGAGGAAGGGGCAAAGCCGTCGCGTGAGTTCCAGCGGCGACTGAACCCCAACCTACGAGAGGTTGTCATGAAGGAAATATCAAAATGGTGGAGTGCAGATTTTATTTATCCCATTTCCGACTCCAAGTGGGTTAGCCCCTTGCATGTGGTGCCCAAGAAGACGGGCATCACGACTGTGATCAGTGAGTCGGGAGAGGAGATTGCTACACGAGTACCCACCTCTTGGCGGGTCTGCGTTGACTACAGGAGACTCAATCAGGCCACCAAGAAGGACCATTTCCCCCTGCCTTTTATTGATCAGATCATAGAGAGACTGGCAGGGAAGAGCCATTATTGCTTCCTGGATGGGTATTCGGGCTACAATCAGGTGGCCATCGCTCCTGAGGATCAGGAGAAGACCACCTTTACCTGTCCCTTCGGTACATACGCCTTTCGACGCATGCCATTCGGGCTATGAAACGCCCCTGTGACTTTTCAGAGATGCATGCTGTCGATCTTTTCGGACATGGTAGGGGAGTGTTTGGAGGTCTTCATGGACGACTTCTCGGTTTACGGCGACGGATTCGATTCCTGTCTTGACTGCCTAGACCGAGTGCTCCAGCGATGTATTGCTACCCGCTTGGTTCTGTCTTGGGAGAAGAGTCACTTCATGGTGACTCAAGGGACGGTGCTTGGCCACATCATCTCCAACAGGGGCATGGAGGTTGATCCAGCCAAGGTTGACGTCATTAGAAAACTCGCACCGCCGTCCAATTTGAAGCAGCTACGGTCATTTCTGGGGCACGTTGGTTTTTATAGGAGATTCATTCATGATTTCAGCAAGATTGCCCGACCATTGACTGACCTCTTGACGAAAGACACCGAGTTCCTTGTCGATGACAAGTGTCTTTCGTCCTTTGAGACTCTCCAGCAGTGTGTTATTGAGGCTCCTGTCCTTCAGCCACCCGATTGGTCTCTCCCATTCGAGATCATGACGGACGCCTCTGATTTTGCCGTAGGGGCCGTGCTAGGACAGAGGAGGGACGGAGTTCCGTTTGCCATACACTATGCTAGCCGCACATTGGATTCCGCCCAGCGGAATTATACGGTCACAGAGAAGGAGATGCTAGCAGTAGTGTTCGCCCTAGATAAGTTCAGATCGTATATCATTGGATCTAGAGTGACTTTGTTTACAGATCACACCGCCATCAGGTACCTGATGGCAAAGAAGGATGCCAAGGCCAGATTGACTAGATGGATCCTTCTACTCCAGGAGTTCGACATTGAGATCAAGGATAAGCCTGGAGTCAAGAATGTGGTGGTGGATCATCTTTCCCGATTAGAGCAGCCTGAGGATTCTGAGCAGATTGATCCTATTCGAGATACCTTCCCAGATGAGGCGATCCTTGCTATCACCTCACTCCCGTGGTATGCTGATATTGTGAACTTTCTTGTTGCTGGGAAAGTCCCACAAGATTGGCCCAGGCAGAGGCTTGAGACCTTCCTTGCGAAGGCCAAGTCCTACCACTGGGAGGATCCCAACCTTTACCACGAAGGAGGGGATAGCGTCTGGCGTCGGTGTATTCCTCAGGAGGAACACCATAGCGTCCTCACTTACTGCCACAAGCTTGAGGCAGGAGGACATCATTCTGGGAGGAGAACGGCACAGAAAGTGCTCCAATCCGGCTTGTGGTGGCCTACCCTCTTCAAGGACTCTGATGAGTTCGTGAAGAGGTGTACTGACTGTCAGAGGATGGGCACTTGTGGACAGCGTGATATGATGCCGATGCAGCCCATTCACTTCTGTGAGGTTTTTGACGCATGGGGCATCGATTTCATGGGTCCATTCCCTAAGAGTCAGGGATTTGAGTACATTCTGTTGGCCGTAGATTATGTTAGTCGTTGGGTTGAGGCTATCCCCGCCCGAGCCGCTGATGCGAGGACAGTTTGCAGATTTTTGAGGAAGCACATCATCATGCGGTTCGGGGTTCCACGAGTTCTGATTTCTGATGGGGGGTCTCATTTCGTCAACGACCAGGTGAAGGCCCTTGCTAGCGAGTTCAGTATAGACCATCGTGTTGCCACACCTTACCATCCACAGACGAATGGTCTAGCTGAGGTGTCGAATAGGGAGATCAAGAATATTTTGCAGAAAGTCGTCCGCCCTGACCGAAAGAATTGGTCACAGCTTTTGGACTCGGTCTTGTGGGCATATCGGACGTCTTTCAAGACTCCATTGGGCACATCTCCCTTTCGCCTCGTTTATGGCAAGCCGTGCCATCTACCTGTTGAGCTGAGGCACAAGTCACTTTGGGCAGTTACAGATATTCTGATGGATCCAGATGGTATGGGAGACCAGAGGAGGGCAGAGTTAGCTGCCCTGGAGGAGCTTAGAGATGCAGCTTTCTCAAGCAGCCTACATTATAAGGAGAAAGTGAAGGAGTGACATGATTCTCATATCAGCCACAAGCATTTTGAGATTGGACAGAGAGTATGGTTGTTTGATGCAAGGCTACGATTATTTCCAGGGAAGCTACAGAGCAAATGGAAGGGACCTTACTTGGTCAGGAAGGTACACGATAACGGTAGCATTGATATATCTGAGTTATCTTCTGAGAGTACCTTTCGAGTGAACGGCCAGCGGCTCAAGCCATTTCTAGATCATGAGCCGCGGGACGTTATTGTTGCCCCGATTCATTTTGCGTAAGATGTGGTCTCTTGACTCACATCTTTTGCATCTCACGCCTGATTTTCACTGTTCCTCCGCCTGTATAGATCCAGTTGTCCATATCATTCTATTCTTTAGTCCCACATCCCTTTTCTCATCCTGTGATTATGCTATACTTAGGGTGTACTTTACCCTAAGTATAGGGGGGATTGTCGGACCTGCGAGTATTCTTTTCATTCTTTCTGCTCCTGTTTTTGCTGCCTATACTTAGGGATATTTTACCCTAAGTATAGGGGGGGCAGACTCTGTATATTCTTCACTCGGATTTCCCTTCATGTACAGCTTGCTATACTTAGGATTAGTTAATCCTAAGTATAGGGGGAAACCACCGAGTCCCTCTCATTCTATTCATTTATTCGTTTCTGTACCTAGCCATTCCTTTTCACTTCCCTTTTACTAAGCACGAGTTATGTCTTCTTCATCGCTCTTGATCACTCTGAGGACATCGTTCGAGCTAAGTATAGGGGGGTGTGTATATATTTCATATATACTTTACCCATAACTCGTACTTTGTGTGAGTGTGTTAATAAATAAAATGGGCTAAAAATCACAAAAATTTAAAAATTTTTCATGAACATAAACCTCTTTTATCTTGCACATACATAGCTAGTGTACAAAGTATTTTTGTAAAAATGATTTCAAAAATCTTTTGTGTAAAGCTTGTGTAAATATTTTTGTATCAAAATTATGTATATAGTACAAAATTTTTCCAAAATGTTTTGAAAATCAAAAGTTTGCAAAAATCTTGTGTAAATGTTTGTAAATATCTTTTTGCAAAACTTGCACCTCATGCATCATTCATCCATGATTTCAAAACATTTTTCAAAAATTTTGCATGATTGTAAAATATTTGTAAATAGCATCTTGTGTACATATATGTATATAATTTTTCCTGGATGAGAGTTGACATTTAAACTAAGCCTGGAATTAAATTGAGAAATGGAGCTTGAATAAGATCTTAATCCACCTAACTTTAAGAGGAACCTTATAGGATTTAGGTTTAAGGCTTTTCAGGTCCATAAGGACTTAATTCTTTGAGTCCACTAGGCTATGAGCATATGTCATCTTGATGAGCCTAAGTAGAGCACTTAACGACACACGCATGACTCTTAGAGACAATGGTTTGACTTGCACCTGCACTTACACATGGCTCTCCACGGATGAGGTGGTGAGGAGGCAGTTTCCTTTGGCTTGGGGTAGCATATGAGGGTAGTACTTCTAGGCGGAACCTCTCTTCTTCTTCTAGTGAAGGAAGTGCGTCTCAACTTGGTCTAGTGGTGATGAAGGCTAAAGACAGAAGCCGTGGGTTGCAATAAAGCTTCAAAAGAGGGATAGTCTACTGGCTCAAGGGGAAATTTCTTATATGCTGCACCATGTAGATATGCTGTACAGAAATTCTTGAAAAAAAAATATGCAAAAATGCAAAAAGAACTCCAAAAAAGTGGTGGGTCGGATTGAAAATTTAATAACCCCACCGGAGTGTATATAGTCAAATAAAGCAAAGCTTATGGTATCCATGTTACATCTCATGAAGCTTGCAGCGGGAGACTTAGCTACAATGGCTAAGCTTCCAAAACTCTATACTTCTACCCCCTCTTCTCGAGCCGGTTGCACTTGAACTTAGAAGGGAATACCCCGCTTCTCGAGGAAAGAGTTGCTAGACCGAGGCATTAGAGTTACCAGATTGAGGGAGGTTGTTTCTTTATTACTTCTGAGGTGGGGAGCCACATATCACTTACACCGCATGGAAAAATTCATGGTCATTAGAGTTTGTGTATGTAGACTTGTTCTGATCTGGTTTATTGAGGAGTCTTGCCCATAGATTGGTGGAACTTAGAGGCTGTTGAGTTTTAAGCTTAAGTCCAAATAAGGTTCCGACACATTAATAACCCAAAGATCTAATCGAGCTCCATATTTAAATTTAATGAAGGAAAGTTTAATAATACAACCTGGATCCATGTACATCCTCTTTTTCTTTTTCTTTCTTTTCCACTTCTTTTTCAAATAAGTGTTTGCTAAGGGACTAGCAAAGTTAAGTATAGGGGGTGATGAATACCCATTCATCACTCTTTATTCTTATATTTTAGCTACAAAAACCTTTGCAAATACATGTAAATATGTGTAAATACAAATAATTACCAAAAGCATGCATTGTGTAAAAAGATATAATTAGCATGTTTTTGTGCAAAAATAAAAGAATAAAGAGTAAAAAGAAAAAGAGGGAAATATTTAGAATAAATATTGAGCAACCTAACCCAAGGGAGGGCTCAGCATGGGCCTGACCGCATAAAAGCCAAAGTAGAGGGAGATAGGAGCTCATGTGTATATATTGTTGTAAATAAATAAAACTATATTTTCCTCACCCAAAAATATGCTTGTACATATTTTGTATATAGTTAGAAACTATTAAAAACAAAATAAAAATTTAAAAATCAAAAATTCAAAAATGCCCTTTCACCATGTGCATAGACCATCATCCTTTATTCATTTAACCCTATAAATAAATGTATTTATTTTCAAAACTTTTTGTGAATATTCTATGGTATATTTTATAAATAAATAACATAAAAAGAAACAAAACAAAAAGCAAATAAAAATTACGAAATTAAAATTACAAAAATATATTGTACATATGCCATGTATATAGTTGTACATAACTATTTATTTCACCTATGTATATAATTAATAAAAATAAAATAAAAATAGCCTTTTATTCCTCATTTTATTCTATAAATAAATAAAATATAAAATAGGAATAAAAATGTATAAAAATAACTAATTAAAAAAAATCAAAATAAAAAACACTATATTGTATAAATACCTATGTATAGCTATACTATGTAAATACCTTATTTTTATATCCAAAAATTAATTAAAAATCACCAAAAAAATAGAAAAAAATAAAATAAAATTATTTCATGTTTTAAGTTTTTGCTAATTCCATCATTTTCTAGCCTAAAATAAATAAACAAAAAATCAATTACGTGGCTTTTCCTGATTGGTCCACGGGGGATGTTGACCCCCGGTCAACTCCCCCGCGGACTCTTTCCTTTTTGAGAAAATGCGTGTCGCCCCGCCTTCGCCATTTTTTCCACGCGCCTCCAGCCTGTCGCCCACGCAAACCCCGGGCCCGGATTCTTCGCCGATCATCTGACATCCTCGCCAGATCCTTCGCCGTGAGATCCACGCCTTCCATAGCCGTCGCCTCCCAACCCTAATCGGGCCTGCAACTATATATAGAACCACCTCCGCCGCCTCCGCGCCCCATCTTTGGACCTTCCCCTTCTTCCCAGTGAACTCCAGAGGCACCGCGAGAGTGACAGCAAGCGATCGCCCCTGTTGCAGCGAGGCGAGGAGGTGAAACCACTGATCCGGCGTTCTTCGCCGCCGTTGCTCCGCCACCAGCGTGAGCACCGAGCCTCGGGCCAAGACGACCCTTGAGGCTACGACCAGGAGCACCCCCTGCTCTTCCCCAGTCTCTCCGACCACCCAGGTAACCCATTAGCCTTTCTATTTAGTTTAATTTCTTGTTTCGCCCAAATCGCATCTCCGACGTATTCCTTTGATTCCGGCCATATCGTGTACCTTCTCGATCATCGGAACGCACCGTCACCTTCGTCGTTCCCTCACGCACGTTCTTAACCCCTTCACCCAACCCAGATCGCACAGGATCTGGGAATCGAGCTCCACCGTCCTCCGCTCGCCGGAGCTCACTCACCCCGACGCACTGTTCACCCTCACGCCGCTTCTTTGGGTCGAGGCACTTTGCCCTCGACCCGCGAAGCTTTTGGTTCACTTTGAAGGATATGGAGAAATCCTCAAGCGCATCACGGAAGCGTGATCGTCGTATCGAATACGACGAAGAACGACTAGTCGCACTAGTTGTTCGGAGCAGCGGAATTTTAAAATTTTTAAACCGATGAAACCACATGATCCGAGAACCGTTCTCAAATCGTTTCATCTATAACCACATCAAGTATAATGCAATACCTCTTGAAGCGTGGTTGATCGAGTCTCTACGAAAAGAGACCTCCTGTCTCAAGTCCGATCGTCGGAGTAACGGCTTGCGAGCGCGGAGATGAGTCGCGGTGTCCTCGCAATCCAAGATGATCCAAGCGCGGTTGCTCCTGATCTCGTCGCACGAGATCAAGCGTCTCCTTCGTGGGTGAAGCACTCCAAGAAGACAAAGAACCGCAAAGAGTCGAAGCGGCAGCACGATGGCGCGGGCGTCAACTTTCCTCTCCACCAAGGTGGACGGCCACCAAGAAGAAGAGGGAGAGAGGGCTGTCGTGTATATGAGAAAGAGAGAGAGAGAGTTTTTGCTACAATAGCATGTGTAAAGAGAGAGCCAAGAATGCCTCTCTATTTATAGGGTTTTGGGATCCATGGATCTCAATCCATGGGACACATAAAATCAATGGATGAGATTGATTTATGTTCATCCAATGGCTGAGATTGTTGTTGTCAAAAGCAACAAATTTAGGTCAAAATATATTTGATAAAATCAAATATAATTTGCTCCTAAATTAACCCAACAAATAAGGAGAGAAGACACATGGAGATCTCATCTCCATGTGCCTTCCATGTGGGCGCACACCCACTCCAATTAGGAGTGGTGTGCCGTCCACCATGGATTGCATGGAGATTTCAATCTCCATGAGATTGCAAATCTCCATGTAATCTCTCTTATTTATTTGCAACAAAATAATTTGGGTTTTATTTCTCAAAAATAATTCATAATTATCTTTGAGGAAATTGCAATCTAGCCATGGAATAATTGTGAATCATATTCACAACCCAAAACAACATGTAATTCATATTGTCAATTAATTACACAATGTGTATCCAATACACATCATAATTAATCAACACATATAAATTATAATTAACTCTCTCTAATACATTATAAATCACATTTATAATGTATCATAAATAATTGGATATCTCTATCCACATTATTCTTATCCAAACTAATTAAATCACATTTAATCATATTGGATAATTTCTCATACATCATGATAATTAAAACACTTTTAATTATCAAATTCTCTTTGCTTAGATCTTATGGAATTGTTCTTAAACCATTTAAGAACAATGCTATTTCTCCTCAGATACTTGGAGATAAGGACAGGGCGATTGTATTGTTCCACGTATAGTGACTTGGATGTTGAGATCATATCTCAAATCCAGATCCTATGGACCTCCCACTGATGCTTGATCAAATCAAGACCGTAGACTTAATCTTCTCATTGCATCTGAATCTTATTCAGACCAATGTCCAGTTCATGGACTAAGATTAGGTCACTTCTCTAATGAGAGGAGTCACTAAAATCCAATCCTGTTTCATCACTCCCTCGGAATGGAAGCGTCATGGTTATACAATCGTATATGATCAAATCACCCTTCAGGTATTCCTAATACCTGCACATCCTACATACTGGAAGACTCATGATCATCCTGAAGATAAAGATCACTTTTATACTGTCATCTTCAGGGTTAGATCATTAAGTTTCTCAATCTTGGTCATCGGGATTTGGTATAGATCATATGCTTTCACAAAGCATATATCTTACCTTCAAATTCATGTCATGCTTCCAAAGCACGACGACCATGCATGGAATTTGTTCAGTCCCAATACCTCATGAGTGAGCTCATGTCTCCCGGTTCACAAGTGAACCTGTATGATCCCTTTGAGAGATCGCATTACTCATATGTCCTTACATGCACACCAGCTCGCCGGTATATAGACCTTGATTAGGTCATCAACCTATTGGTCTGCCAAATGTACATACTCAGACATATAGCAATACATCTGTCTCTAGTCAGAGGATGCATGCCTATGTTGTGACAGTATTCAATGTAGGTCTTTGGTTATCTCGATCTCGTCAAGTCAACCCATTGACTTAACTAACCTGACACCTCTGAATCATTATTCCCATGCAGAGGACCTGCATCTAGAGGTCAATCAGATATCAGTCATATGAGATAGGATTGCCATCTCCCACTCAGACTGGAGATCATCACTTAATGATCATTTGATGATGCTTGATGAGTCCTCTATCTAACTCCTTAGATATTCATCCAAGCATCAGCCTCTATGATCCATCCAATGAATCAACAGCTGTATGATCATCAAGTTGGCCATGGTACATAACCCTTATTGTACAGAGGGACCCTATAGTGCATTCATTCATTAATCTCAGAAGGGGAGTGAAAAATAAACAATAACTTTTATTGATAATTTATTCATTACAATAACATTTATTGTAGAAATGGTTCGCCCGGGGCTCACATTGCTAACAATCTCCCACTAGCCCTCAGAACCATTCAGGTACAATCTTTAAACCCATACTCATTACATGCTGATCAAAAACCTTCTGTGTCAGAGGTTTGGTAAGAGGATCAGCAACGTTGTCGGCAGAGGCCACCTTGGTGATGATGATGTCACCACGCTTTTGTATCGCCCG
Organism: Ottelia alismoides; assembly: GCA_037367405.1. Lineage (NCBI taxonomy): Eukaryota > Viridiplantae > Streptophyta > Magnoliopsida > Alismatales > Hydrocharitaceae > Ottelia > Ottelia alismoides. The sequence continues at coordinate 42,425 of JAZKJV010008975.1, read as the reverse complement.
GATGATGTGGTATTTCCTTTCCACGTGCTTGCTCTTTTGATGCCATCTGGGTTCCTTTGCCTGGGCAATGGCTCCCGTGTTATCGCAGAGTAACGGGATGGGAGTATCAGAGGAAACTACGCCAAGCTCCAGTACGAACTTGCGTAACCACACCGCCTCCTTTGCAGCATCCGATGCGGCAATGTATTCGGCTTCCGTTGTTGAATCTGCAGTAGTGTCCTGCTTCTTGCTTCTCCAGCTCACAGCACCACCATTCAACAAGAACACGAACCCCGATGTCGACTTTCGATCATCTACATCCGATTGGAAGTCAGAATCTGTATATCCCAAGACTTGGAGATCACCATCTCCATAGACCAAGATGTAATCTTGCGTCCGTCTTAGATATTTGAATATGTTCTTTACTGCATTCCAGTGTTGTTCTCCATAGCAGGATTGGTAACGACTTACCACTCCCACTGCATGGCAGATATCTGGCCTAGTGCACATCATGGCATACATTAAGCTTCCTACGGCTGATGCATAAGGACATCCAGCCATGGCCTTCTTTTCCTCAACAGTTTGAGGAGCCATTCCTTTAGACAGGTGGATACCATGTCTTAAGGGTAGGAATCCTTTCTTTGAACTATCCATACGGAATCGTTCAAGAATCTTCTTAATGTATCCATGTTGTGATAATCCCAAAATCCTCTTTTCTCGGTTTCTGAACAGCTTCAGGCCTAAGATATAAGAGGCTTCTCCAAGATCTTTCATCTCAAAGGTATGGGATAGCCAAATCTTTACACTGGTCATCATCCCTGTATCATTCCCAATGATAAGGATGTCATCTACATAAAGCACGATGAACACAACGGCGCTCCCACTAAGCTTCTTATATACACAAGGTTCATCAGGATTCTGCACAAAATCATAACTCTTTATGGTTTCGTCAAATCTGATGTTCCAACTACGAGAAGCTTGCTTGAGCCCATAGATGGATTTCTTCAGCTTGCATACTTTACCATCCTCAGTCATGAAGCCTTGGGGCTGCTCCATGTAGATATCCTCCTCGAGGTATCCATTGAGGAAAGCCGTCTTGACGTCCATCTGCCAGATGTCGTAGTCAAGATATGCAGCTATAGCTAGCAATGCCCGGATGGATTTAAGCATAGCCACAGGAGAGAATGTCTCATCGTAGTCGATGCCTTCTCTCTGTGTGTAGCCCTTGGCTACTAGCCGTGCCTTGAAAGTCTCTACTTTCCCATCAGGTCCCCTTTTTCTCTTGAAGATCCATTTACACCCAATGGGTTTTACCCCTTTAGGTGGATCCTCTAGGGTCCATACACCATTCTTATGCATGGAGTCAATTTCTGACTTCATTGCTAGCATCCATCTATCCATGTCTTGATCCGCGAGTGCTTCATCAAATGAAGTAGGATCAATGTCAGTTTCACCTGACACATGGAATCCATACCTTTCAGGTGGTGCAACCACCCTCGAACTCCTTCGAAGAGGTATGGGTGTTTCATCTTTATTTACTTCTTCAGTTTCTGGTCTGGGGAGCTCAGAATCCTCTTGGGATTCAATGAGCTCCTCTACTTCACTTTTATCTTGACCTTTAAGGAAATCATCCTCCAGAAACTTTACATCTCTAGAGACAAAAACATTTTGGGTCTCAGGGTCATAACGCTGGTATCCAATACCATCTTTAACATACCCAATGAAGTAACACTCACGAGTGCGAGATTCCAGCTTACTTGCGTCCACGTTCTTTGCATGGACCAAGCAACCCCAAACCCTTAAGTGATTGACACTAGGTTTGGTTCCATACCATAGCTCATGAGGAGTCTTAGGTACAGATTTGCTAGGAATCTTATTCAGGATATATATTGCAGTCTCTACTGCATATCCCCAGAAACTAAGAGGTAAATGTGCTTTGCTCATCATTGAACGGACCATGTCCATGATGGTCCTGTTGCGTCTTTCAGCAACACCATTAAGTTGGGGAGTTCCAGGAGGAGTGAGATTTGAAACAATTCCATTCTCCTTAAGGTATTCCTTGAATTCATCTGATAGGTACTCGCCACCTCGATCAGATCGAATTCGTTTAATCTTCCTATCGGTTTGGTTCTCAACCAAAGCCTTGAATTCTTTGAACTTTTCAAAGGTTTCAGACTTGTGACGTAATAGGAAGATAAACCCGTATCGCGAATGGTCATCGATAAACGTCAAATAATATCGGTATCCATTTCGAGTCGCGGTACTGAAGGGACCACATACATCGGTATGTATTAGGTCAATAATACCTTCGCATCTTGTAACCTTGTTACGGAAAGGCATCCTAGTCATTTTACCTCGAATGCAATGTTCGCAGGTAGGCAAAGATTGGACCTGTAGGAAATCTAAAGGTCCATCCTTTATCAATCTGTTGATCCTATCAACAGACAAATGACCAAGCCTTTGATGCCAAATCATATTTGAATGATTTTTATTCTCCCTGGATCTCTTAGGGTTTTTATTAGTGGTTGTAACATTCATGACATTCTCATTAATGCACAATTCATAGAGTCCTCCAGAAGTTAAAACACCTTCTGCAATATATTTATCATAATGATTTATGACTAATTTATTACAGAACAGGAACGAATATCCACTTCTAACTAGCTTAGATACAGATATCAGATTCCTTCTAACTTCAGGTACATAAAGACACTCTTTAAGTACTAGGACTCTTCCACTAGATAATGATAGTCTGCATGTCCCGACGGCGACTGCTGCAACACTTGCATCAGATCCCATCTGGATGACTATCTCCCCTTCCTCAAGACTTCTAGTTTCCTGAAACAAATGCAACAAATTGCATACATGAACAGAAGCACCAGAATCTACAACCCAACTTCCTTCTCGTCCGACGAGAAAGCTAGTTTCAATGATGAAAGTAGATTTTATACCTGCTGGAGCTTTACCTTTGTCTGAGGACTTCAGGTAATCTGGGCAGTTACGCTTCCAGTGCCCCGGCTTTTTGCAGTGGTGACAGACGTCGGTTTTCTTCGACGCCATGAGAGTGGATGCATTGGAAGAAGAGGCAACACTTTGTCCCTTCTTCTTTCTCTTCTGGGACGGGCCCTTCCGAGAACCATGCTTCCGACCGCGCTTCCCTTTGACCTGTGCAACCATTGCACTGCCACTGGGACCATCCTTCTTCATTACGTCCTCTGCGGATTTTAATGAAGCAAGGAGAGCAGCATTTGTCAATTCCAACTTGTTCATGTGGATTGACACTACAAAGTTATTAAAAGACTTGGGCAATGACAGCAGAATGAAGTCAGCTTGCATGTCTGCATCCATCGTTGCCCCAAGAGTCTCCAGCTCCGACAAGTACCCAAACATTTTGAGTACATGTTCACGGACCGAAGTCCCTTCCTGCATTCTACAGCGAATGAGGTCTTTCATAACATTGTACCGCTGAGTGCGGTTAATGTCACCAAACATATCTTTAAGATTCTGCATTATTTCCTGACAGGTATTCATCTCCACATGTTGCTTCTGCAGAACATTGGAGAGAGAACCTAGGATATAGCATCTAGCCAAGACATGATCTTCATCATACTTGTCATTAAATGCTTTTTCTTCCTTGGACTTAGGGTTCTCAAGCTTGTCCTCGGATAGCACATAACTAATGCGCTCAGCAGAGAGAACAAGCTCCAAATTTCGGATCCAATCCGAGTAATTTGGGCCGGTCAATTGGTTGACCTCAAGAAGCCTACTAAGTGGGTTCAAAGACTTCATTTTCTGAAATTAAGAATGCACTATATTAGAATATAAAAATTATATATTCAAATTTATAATGTTTGATTAAGGCATTTTAAATCAAATTGTTCTTGCTATGTTAACCTTGAAAGTTTATTCCCTTATTCACTTTCAAAGTAAGAGATATACTTACCAATATATCTCAAGCAAGAACTGGGATCTCCTCCTTATCTTTGTCATATCCCAATAATATGAGAACCTATGACTCCAATAAAGAGAAGTGGGAACACATTCCGCATTGCAAGTCCAACTTGCATTTCCCAATTCGGTCTTTAATACCCGGGCCCACCACCCCTAAGGCGATGTTGACCCGTTATTAATTGAACCAACCGTCAACAGGAATACAACTCGCTATGCGCAATCCAATATCGCCCCAATAATATGAGGACCCGATATTGGGGTCACTACGCATACGTCCTTACTCTTTCGAGAAGCGACGAGCCCGATCCAAACGGATCGTATGCAGGAGCTGTCACTTCGTACAGGCGTCTCCTTCATACGATGTCTGGCGACGGAACCCTTCGCCTTGACGGGAGACCATGGATGTCACTTATGTGATCCTCCATATCATATTCAAATTTTAATTAATTATTATGAATCACATTCACATAATTAATTCTTCCAAGGGAATTAATAACTCTAATCATATTAGAGTATTTCAATTGGACATAACCAATTTAATCATATTAAATTAATTATCAATCCAATTCAATCAATCAAACTTGATTATTTTACTTGAATACATATATGGTAGTATCTCAAAATACGTATTAATTCGAATTTTAATAATTAGAAAAATACATCTTAATCCTTCGGACATTATCCCGGCCCTACCCGCTGTCATGGCCAGTACCGACGAGAGTGGGACGGACCACATACGTTGCAACCCGCAACCCCAATGCTCTCCGACTAGGCACCACATCCGCCTCGGGAAAGGATAATGCCAAATTGATTAATTTGTACTTGAGATGATCATCGGTTTTTCAACCGAAATTGTACCATATAGTAATAATCAAAACATTTTTGATTATAAGGAAATTTGCTAGACAAATTCCCAAACCCTATTCAAGCATCAAGTTTGAAGATTGTTGTTTCCAATTTATGATTTAGATCACATCTTAATCAATTAATTGGTTGGGGCCATGTCAATTAGGCAAATAATCATGTCTCAATATTTCACAAATATTATTCAAGATTATTTCACGAAATTAACAATTAATTTCACTAATTGACAATCACTTGGTTCTAGATTAGGAATGCAATTTCAGTAATGACCCCTATTCACTAAAATTGGCATATCTTAATCAATTTAAATCCAAATTAAGCAAACTCAATTTTCATAGATTGCTAACTTGATTTACAACAGAACCTAAGTGGATTTGCACGCATTTCGAGGCAGATGATAACAGTAATTAACTCTTTAATCATGTTAAAATCTATTGTTCCCGCAACAGTGCATACATGTCCATTAAAACAACCATAACTAGAGCATACGAAATCCGATTTACGCAAACTCAGTTGCTATGGTTTCCTTATTTAATGGGGAACAAAAATCAAGTATTAAATTCGTGTTTAAACAATTTAAACAGTATCGAATTTATTTACTAAACAGATCTGCGAAATCAAATGCGATGAAAACTTTCGCGACCTAAACGAACCCAAGTCGTCCTCGGTTTTTCGAATCATATTCGAAACCGTCGACCTAAGGCTCTGATACCACTTGAAGGATATGGAGAAATCCTCAAGCGCATCACGGAAGCGTGATCGTCGTATCGAATACGACGAAGAACGACTAGTCGCACTAGTTGTTCGGAGCAGCGGAATTTTAAAATTTTTAAACCGATGAAACCACATGATCCGAGAACCGTTCTCAAATCGTTTCATCTATAACCACATCAAGTATAATGCAATACCTCTTGAAGCGTGGTTGATCGAGTCTCTACGAAAAGAGACCTCCTGTCTCAAGTCCGATCGTCGGAGTAACGGCTTGCGAGCGCGGAGATGAGTCGCGGTGTCCTCGCAATCCAAGATGATCCAAGCGCGGTTGCTCCTGATCTCGTCGCACGAGATCAAGCGTCTCCTTCGTGGGTGAAGCACTCCAAGAAGACAAAGAACCGCAAAGAGTCGAAGCGGCAGCACGATGGCGCGGGCGTCAACTTTCCTCTCCACCAAGGTGGACGGCCACCAAGAAGAAGAGGGAGAGAGGGCTGTCGTGTATATGAGAAAGAGAGAGAGAGTTTTTGCTACAATAGCATGTGTAAAGAGAGAGCCAAGAATGCCTCTCTATTTATAGGGTTTTGGGATCCATGGATCTCAATCCATGGGACACATAAAATCAATGGATGAGATTGATTTATGTTCATCCAATGGCTGAGATTGTTGTTGTCAAAAGCAACAAATTTAGGTCAAAATATATTTGATAAAATCAAATATAATTTGCTCCTAAATTAACCCAACAAATAAGGAGAGAAGACACATGGAGATCTCATCTCCATGTGCCTTCCATGTGGGCGCACACCCACTCCAATTAGGAGTGGTGTGCCGTCCACCATGGATTGCATGGAGATTTCAATCTCCATGAGATTGCAAATCTCCATGTAATCTCTCTTATTTATTTGCAACAAAATAATTTGGGTTTTATTTCTCAAAAATAATTCATAATTATCTTTGAGGAAATTGCAATCTAGCCATGGAATAATTGTGAATCATATTCACAACCCAAAACAACATGTAATTCATATTGTCAATTAATTACACAATGTGTATCCAATACACATCATAATTAATCAACACATATAAATTATAATTAACTCTCTCTAATACATTATAAATCACATTTATAATGTATCATAAATAATTGGATATCTCTATCCACATTATTCTTATCCAAACTAATTAAATCACATTTAATCATATTGGATAATTTCTCATACATCATGATAATTAAAACACTTTTAATTATCAAATTCTCTTTGCTTAGATCTTATGGAATTGTTCTTAAACCATTTAAGAACAATGCTATTTCTCCTCAGATACTTGGAGATAAGGACAGGGCGATTGTATTGTTCCACGTATAGTGACTTGGATGTTGAGATCATATCTCAAATCCAGATCCTATGGACCTCCCACTGATGCTTGATCAAATCAAGACCGTAGACTTAATCTTCTCATTGCATCTGAATCTTATTCAGACCAATGTCCAGTTCATGGACTAAGATTAGGTCACTTCTCTAATGAGAGGAGTCACTAAAATCCAATCCTGTTTCATCACTCCCTCGGAATGGAAGCGTCATGGTTATACAATCGTATATGATCAAATCACCCTTCAGGTATTCCTAATACCTGCACATCCTACATACTGGAAGACTCATGATCATCCTGAAGATAAAGATCACTTTTATACTGTCATCTTCAGGGTTAGATCATTAAGTTTCTCAATCTTGGTCATCGGGATTTGGTATAGATCATATGCTTTCACAAAGCATATATCTTACCTTCAAATTCATGTCATGCTTCCAAAGCACGACGACCATGCATGGAATTTGTTCAGTCCCAATACCTCATGAGTGAGCTCATGTCTCCCGGTTCACAAGTGAACCTGTATGATCCCTTTGAGAGATCGCATTACTCATATGTCCTTACATGCACACCAGCTCGCCGGTATATAGACCTTGATTAGGTCATCAACCTATTGGTCTGCCAAATGTACATACTCAGACATATAGCAATACATCTGTCTCTAGTCAGAGGATGCATGCCTATGTTGTGACAGTATTCAACGTAGGTCTTTGGTTATCTCGATCTCGTCAAGTCAACCCATTGACTTAACTAACCTGACACCTCTGAATCATTATTCCCATGCAGAGGACCTGCATCTAGAGGTCAATCAGATATCAGTCATATGAGATAGGATTGCCATCTCCCACTCAGACTGGTGATCATCACTTAATGATCATTTGATGATGCTTGATGAGTCCTCTATCTAACTCCTTAGATATTCATCCAAGCATCAGCCTCTATGATCCATCCAATGAATCAACAGCTGTATGATCATCAAGTTGGCCATGGTACATAACCCTTATTGTACAGAGGGACCCTATAGTGCATTCATTCATTAATCTCAGAAGGGGAGTGAAAAATAAACAATAACTTTTATTGATAATTTATTCATTACAATAACATTTATTGTAGAAATGGTTCGCCCGGGGCTCACATTGCTAACACACTTTGCAGGTCAAGAGGAGGGCATCTGAGCCCCCCTCACTTTCAGACCAGGAGCTCTACTCCGTCGACCTCACCGGAGCCCCTCCAGGGCTCGGCTGGGCCATCGGAGACCTTCACCAGCTGCGGGACTACACCGCGGATCTTTTCCGATACCCAGAGGCAGCTGAGGAGGACTACTGCACGCGCACTAGGCCGGCGAACTTCGCCGGACACCTGTTCTTCGAGAGTCCTCCATCGCCGTCCGATCAGCCCCAGCTCCCCAGTTCGCATCACGGCCGTCCATCCATCGAGGAGCAGATACCGTCGATCATCCTGAGGGTTGATCTGGACCGTCAGAGCAGAGAGAGGGAGCCACCAGCACCACCAGCCGTTCGATCTTCCACGTGGCCCCCTCTGCACCGTCGATCAGGCCCACGTGCGGAAGAAGAAAAGCGCCCGACGTCCGAGACCGTTGGATCATCTATGTGGCGCGCATCCAGCCGTCGACGTTAAATAAGGGGTAATTTATCTTAGGCCCCCTCGTAGTTTGTGTTTTTAATTTCAGTCCTGTAAATATTTTGCGTACTTTATTTACGTAGGGTAAATTGCACTTTGGACCTCGTATCTTTCAGTATTTGCATTTATGCCCTTGTTTGTGTGAGACACGTGCGTCGTCACGTGTGTATTTGGTGTATTTGCAACTTTAGCCCTGTAGTTCTGGTTGTTTATGAATGAATAAAATATTTTTGATAATTGCATTTATGCCCCTGTGAGCATTTTATTTCCGCATGTGCGTCTTTTAGTGGGTTATTTGCATAACAACCCCTGGACTTTTTGGTACGAGTTACCAAAAGGTCCTCGGACTTGTTTTTCTTACATATAGGTCCCTGAGTGCCCCAGGCACATGCTTGGCACGTGTTTTGCTGGGTATTTTGCACCAGACCCCCCAGAACTTTGGGTATTTGCACTTTGGTCCCTGTGCACAGTGCCCCTCCTTTATTTTTGAATAAAATATCAAATCACCTCCAAATTCGATGAAAATTTGACACATGGCTCCTGCCATGGTATAGAATTTTTGTGATTTTTGAGGACATTTTTGATTTCATTTGCTATTTTTAAAAATTCAAAAACCCTTATTTTTACTACTGTTTAGAGTCAAAAACCCCAAAAAAAAATATCAAAACCCTTTTAAAAATTCTATAAAAATTAGTTACTGTTTATTTTGTGTTCCTTGATTTTCTAGCCAATTTTGGCTATTTTTCATTGAGTAAAAATCCTAAAAATCTAAAAACACCTCAAAACTCATAAAAATCATAATAAATAATTTAAAAACCCAAAAACAATAATTTTGGTGCTCAAATTTTCCTTGTTTTCTCTAGTATACAGGAAAATTACCTCCAGGTCCCTTTGAGATCCTTAGATATTTTATCTTTGGGTTTTGGGCCTTGCTGGACAGTACCTTATCTTTTTAGTACTGTTTGATTTTTAGAAAATAAAATACACCTTATAAGAATCCCAAAAATTCACCAAAAACACTTAAAAACCTAAAAAACATAAAAACAATTTTCCTTGAATTTTTGCTTGATTTTTCATGCATTAAATAAATTGTTGAAAGTGTGCTTGTTTTCGTGTTTCCTTATTTTCTCTACATATTAAAAATCCAAAAAAATTTGAAAACGATTAAAAATCACTAAAAAGTATTCTCTTGGATTTCTGACTACATCGTAGGTCTCTTGGCCAATCCGTGCTCCTTGTGTTCGACCCTGGGTGCTATACCAGGTTAATCTCATAGCAGGACCGCTCTCTTTTGTGCTCGATTAGTTTTACATGTTCTGAGTGGTTGATTTTTCTTGATATACCTAGTCTGATTGATTGAGGTCGCAACGACCATTTCTTTACCTTTACCTTAGTCAGTTGGACGGTTATCAGCCATGTATCAAATTTTCACTTGATTTGGATGAGATTTGGTATTTTATTTAAATCCAACAAGAGGGCATAGTGCATAGGGACCCAAATGCAAAGAAAATAAGTTCCAAGGGCTGAAACGTAACAAATACAATGAACTGGGGAACTCTCATGCAAATTTTCCAAGTTCTCACGCGCAAAGCGCGTGACCAGGGCACAGAGGGACCTATGTGCAATAAAAAATACTTCCCAGGACTTATTAGCAACATGTGCTAAATTCCGAGAAGGAAATTGCAAAATGACCAAGAAATTCAGCACATGTTCAATAAAACCACACACATGGGTATGGATGCAAATACAGAAAACTAAATTTTATTCCATAACTCCTCAAAACGATAGCCCAAGTGTTGCATATACACCACAAAAATCACGTGACGATGCACGTTTCCACGTAGACAGGGGTACAAATGCAAATAAAATAAGCACGAGGTCTTAAGTGCAAAATGTCCAGAACAAAAACAACTTAACTAAATATTTACAGGACTAGAATGTAAATAACAAACTAAGAGGGGCCTAAGAGATATTTACCCCTATTATTTATCCGAGGGCTGAGATGACGCCACGTGGTGAATCAGACGGCTGAAAGTGGTGGCGCCTCAACACAGAACCTCGGGGTGTGATCGGACGGTGGAGGGCTCTCCACGTGGAGGATCGTGCGTCTTTGGATAGGGCTCGCCTCTCCTCTGCGTCGGACGGTGAAGATGGCGCCACATGATAATCGAACGGTGTTGGTGCGGGGCGCCTCTTCATATTAGAGGACGGTTCAGATTAAATCTGGGACTCCGGAGTCGAACGAACGGCGGAGGAGGTTCCTGGAAGAATTCCTCGTCGACGAACTTCGTCGGAGGACTGTGAACACGCTGGACCTCCTCGCAGGCTGCTGATAGGTGGAAAATGATCCCAAGGCCTCCCGCGACGGTCAGGCTCCTCCGATGACGCAAAGGAGCTTCGAGGAGCCCAGGCGACAATGGCGGAGCTGGGCTCCTGTGCCTGGAAGTTGAGGTCCTTAGATGGACCTCCTCAGACCTGCAAATAGCACAGAAGACTCCTGGGTTGATGGCAAAATACCTCGACCCAGTTAGAAGCGAAGTGGGTGGTCGGTGCGTCGTGGGGATCGAACTCCGGTGAAGCAACGACGAATAGTTCGAAGACCCTGCTCTGGGGCAAGTAAGGGGTGCGAGTGGGTGTATAAGGTGCGGAGGAGGCTAGTGAGCGTGAGGTTCGATTCCGATGATCGAGAAGGTGACTGGTGTCGTCGGAATCAATGGTCGTGGGCGGAGGATGAAATTGGGCGTAAACTGAAATTGGCGAAAGATAGGAAGACTCAAACGTACCAGATGGCTGAGGTCGACTAGGAAGAAGCTTCTGAAGCTTTGGGTCCTTGCCTCGAGGGTCGTCGATGCTCGAGGCTCGAGCACCACACAAGGGGCGGCGCATGGCGGCGCTAGGTCGCCGGATCGATGGTTGGTTCACTCTGTCCTCGCTGCGACGCCATCGGTTGCTTGCTGTCACTCTGGCGAAGGTGGTGGAGGTCTTGGGAAGGAGAATGCGGAGCCAAAGATGCGTGAAAGTGCGGCCGGAGCTGACGCTATATAGTCCTAGGGGTCCGGCTAGAAGGGTGTCGGGCGAGAAAATCGGAGCACGGACCCCGATGCTAACGGCCGGGCGAGGGTGTCGGATCTGCAAGGAAGGAATGGAACCCGGGGTTTGTGGATTTGAGTGTCGGATCGAGTGTGGAAAATATCGAGAAGTCGGGTCGACACCCCGATCCGCGAAGGACGAAGGTCCGCAGGGGGAGTTGACCGGGGGTCAACATCCCCCGTGGACCAATGGGGAGGCGCCATGTAGTAATTATTTAGAAATTGAATAATAAATAGTAAATGACCGAATTTGGAAAAAGTTAAAACATTAAAAATGTTTATTTATTTAAAAAATATTTTTTGTGATTTTTATTTATTTTTTCGAAATATAATTTAGGTATTTACAAAATATTATTTTTATATACATTTATATACATATGTATTTTTTATTTTTTATTTTTTATTTTTAATTATTTATTTTTATACAACTTATTCCAATTTTATATTTTATTTATTTATAGGATAAAATTTTGAATAATATGGTATTTTTATTTTGTTTTTATTAATTATTTATAAGGGTTAAATAAATACCTTTATTTATATACATGTATGGTATATATATAATGTGGCTTTTGATTTTTATTTTTATTATTTTATTTTTGTTTTATTTTTGTAATTTTCATTTTATTTATTTACATTATGAAATATAGAATATATACAATTTTTATGGGATTTTTATTTATTTATTTATAAGGAGAAATGAATAAATATGTGGTTTTATGTACATGATGAATATACAAGGGTGAAGGCATTTTTATTTTCTTTTTAATTTTCTCATTTTTATTTTAATTTAATAATTACAAATATGTACATATAAACACACACCCATTTTATTTTTATTTTAGAGGAAAATATTTTTATTTAATTGCAGGTATATTTCCACATATGAGCTTCCTTATCTCCCTCTACTTTGGATTTTATGCGGTCAGGCCCATGCTGAGCCCTCCCTTGGGATTAGGTTGCTCAATATTTATTCTAAATATCTCCCTCTTTTTCTTTTGTTTCTTTATTCTTTTATTTATGCACAAAAACATGCTAATTATGCAATTTTACACAATGCCTGCTGAATGATATTTATTGATATTTACAGGAATATACATGTGTTTGGCAAAGTTTTTGTAGCTAAAATAAAAGAATAAAGAGTGATGAACGGGTATTCATCACCCCCCTATACTTAACTTTGCTAGTCCCTTAGCAAACACTTATTTGAAAAAGAAGTGAAAAAAGAAAAAGCAAAAGAAAAATAGGAGAATATGCATGGATCAAGGTTGATTATTAAACTTGCCTTCATTAAATTGAAATATGGAACTCGATCAGATCTTTAGATTATTAATGTGTCGGAACCTTATTTGGACTTAAGCTTAAAACCTAACAACCTCCAAGTTCCATCAATCTATGGACAAGACTCCTCAATAAACCAGATCAGAACAAGTCTACATACACAAACTCTAATGACCATGAATCTTTCCCTACAGTGTAAGTGATATGTAGCTCCCCACCTCAGAAGTAACAAAGAAACAACCTCCCCCAACCTGGTAACTCTAATGCCTCGGTCTAGCAACTCTTTCCTCGAGAAGCGGGGTATTACCTTCTAAGTTCAAGAGCAACTGGCTCAAGAAGAGGGGGAAGAAGAGAATGGACCATGACCAGTGTAGCCATGTATCCTTTGGAGCTCTAACCAGTGTAGTTGAGTCTCCCGCTGCAAGCTTCATGAGATGGAACATGTATACCATAAGCTTTTGCTTTATTTGACTATATACACTCCGGTGGGATTATTAAATTTTCAATCCGACCCACCACTTTTTTGGAGTTCTTTTATTTTTGCACACATTTTTTTCAACTGTACAACATATCTACATGGTGCAGCATATATACAAGGAGTTTTTCCTCTTGAGCCAGTAGACTATCCCTCTTTTGAAGCTTTATTGCAACCCATAAGAGGAACCTTATAAGGCTTAGGGTTAAGGCTTTTCAGGTCCATAGGGACTTAATTCTTTGAGTCCACTAGGCTATGAGCATATGTCATCTTGATGAGCCTAAGTAGACCACTTAACAACACTCCATGACTCTCAGAGACAATGGCTTTACTTGCACCAGCATTTTACACATAGCTCTCCACGGATGAGGTGGTGAGGAGGCAGTTTCCTTTGACTTGGGGTAGCATATGAGGGTAGTACTTCTAGGCAGAACCTCTCTTCTTCTTCTAGTGAAGGAAGTGCACCTCAACTTGGTCTGGTGGTTATGAAGTCGGAAGAACAGTGATAATCAGGCGTGAGATGCAATAGATGTGAGTCAAGAGACCACATCTCACGCAAAGTGAATAGGGGCAGCATCAACGACCTGCGGCTCATGACCTAGATATGGCTTGAGCCGCTGGCCGTTCACTCGAAATGTACTCTCAGAAGACAACTCAGATATATCAATACTTCCATTATCGTGTACATTTCTCACCAAATACGGTCCCTTCCATTTGCTCTGTATCTTCCCTGGGAATAATCTAAGCCTAGCATCAAACAACCATACTCTCTATCCTGGCTCAAACTGCTTGTGGCTGATATGGGAATCATGCCACTCTTTCACTCTCTCCTTGTAATGGAGGCTGTTTGAAAAGGCTGTATCTCGAAGCTCCTCCTAGGCTGCTAACTCTGCCCTCCTCTGGTCTCCTACACTATCTGGATCCAAAAGTATATCTGTGACAGCCCAAAGTGACCTATGTCTCAGCTCCACAGGTAAATGGCACGACTTGCCATAAACGAGGTGAAAGGGAGATGTACCCAAAGGATTCTTGAAAGACATCTGATATGCCCACAAGACCGAGTCCAAAAGCTGTGACCAATCCTTTCGATCAGGGCGGACGACTTTCTGCAATATAGTCTTGATCTCCCTATTCGACACTTCAACAAGACCATTCGTCTGAGGGTGGTATGGAGTGGCAACTCGATGGTCTATGCTGAACTCGCTAGCAAGGGCCTTTACCTTGTCGTTGACAAAATGAGACCCCCCGTCAGATATCAACACTCTAGGCACCCCGAAATGTGAAATGATATTCTTCCTCAAAAATTTGCAAACAGTCCTAGCATCTGCGGTTCGGGCGGGGATGGCCTCAACCCAACGACTCACATAATCAACGGCCAACAAAATGTACTCAAATCCCTGACTCTTAGAGAATAGACCCATGAAATCGATGCCCCATGCGTCAAAAACCTCACAGAAATGAATGGGCTACATCGGCATCATATCACGATGTCCACAAGTGCCCATCCTCTAACAGTCAGTGCATCTCTTCACGAACTCATCAGAGTCCTTGAAGAGAGTAGGCCACCATAGGCTGGATTGGAGCACTTTCTGTGCCGTTCTCCTCCCTGAGTGATGTCCTCCTGCCTCCAGCTTGTGGTAGTACGTAAGGACGCTGTAGTGCTCCTCCTGAAGAATGCACCTACGCCATATACTATCCCCTCCCTCATGGTAAAGGATGGGATCCTCCCAATGGGAAAACTTGTCCTTCGCGAGGAAGGTTTCAAGTTTCTGCCTGGGCCAATCTTGTGTAACTTTGTTGGCGACAAGATAGTTCACAATATCGGCATACCATGGGAGCGAGGCGATAGCAAGGATCGCCTCATCTGGGAAGATCTCACAAATGTGGTCAATCTGCTCAAAATCCTCAAGACACTCCAATACGGAGAGATGATCCGCCACCATATTCTTGACTCCAGGCTTATCCTTAATCTCTATGTCAAACTCCTGGAGTAGAAGGATCCATCTGGTCAATATAGCTTTGGCATCCTTCTTTGCCATTAGGTACTTGATGGCGGTATGATCAGTAAAGATGGTCACTCTAGATCCGATATTGTATGATCTGAACTTATCTAGGGTAAAGATTACGGCTAGCATCTCCTTCTCAGTGACTGTGTAGTTCCGTTGTGCGGCATCCAATGTACGGCTAGCGTAGTGAATAGCAAATGAGACTCCATCCCTCCTCTGTCCTAGCACGGCCCCCACAGAAAAATCGGAGGCGTCCGTCATGATCTCGAATGGGAGAGACCAATCAGGTGGCTGAAGGACAGGAGCCTCTATCACGCATCTCTTGAGAGTCTCGAACGACGAAAGACACTTATCATCTACAAGGAACTCGGTGTCTTTCGTCAGCAGATCAGTCAACGGTCGGGCAACCCTACTGAAATCATGAATGAATCGCCGGTAGAAACCAACATGCCCCATAAAAGACCGTAGCTACCGCAAGTTGGACGGTGGATTGAGTTTGCTAATGACATCCACCTTGGCCGGATCAACCTCCATGCCCCTGTTGGAGATGATGTGGCCAAGTATCGTCCCTTGAGTCACCATGAAGTGACTCTTCTCACAAGATAATACCAGGCGAACCTCTATGCATCGCTGAAGGACTCGGTCTAGGCAGTCAAGACAAGAGTCGAATCCGTCGCCGTAGACCGAGAAGTCATCCATGAAGACCTCCAAGCACTCCCCCACCATGTCCGAAAAGATAGACAGCATGCATATCTGAAAAGTCGCAGGGGCGTTGCAGAGCCCAAATGGCATACGTCTGAAGGCGTATGTGCTGAAGGGACAGGTGAAGGTAGTCTTGTCCTGGTCCTCGGGTGCAATGGCCACCTGGTTGTAGCCGGAGTACCCATCCAGAAAACAGTAATGGCTCTTCCCTACCAGTCTCTCAATGATCTGATCTATAAAGGGCAGGGGGAAATGATCCTTCTTGGTGGCCTGGTTGAGTCGTCTGTAATCCACGCAGACCCGCCAAGAAGTGGGTACCCGGGTAGCAATCTCCTCTCCGGACTCTATAACCACTGTAGTGATGCCCGTCTTCTTGGGCACCACATGTAACGGATTGACCCACTTGGAGTCGGAGAAGGGGATAAAATCGGTGCTCCACCACTTCATGATTTCCTTCATGACAACCTCTCTCAGATTCGGGTTCAGCCGCTGCTGGAACTCACGCGACAGCTTTGCCTCATCCTCGAGATAGATGTGGTGAGAGCACAGAGCAGGACTTATCCCCTGGAGATCTGCTACGCTCCATCCTATCGCCTTGCGGTTCTTTTTAAGAACCCCTATCAGACGGGATTCTTGCTCTCCAGTCAACTCAGCGGAGATGATGACTGGATACATCTCATGCTCACCCGCAAGGAACCTATACTTCAACAACGCAGGTAGTGGCTTCAGCTCTGGACAAACTGGTGCTAGCAAATTTGGCTTCTGAAGAATCCTAGTGTATGCGGCCAAACCTGCTCGGGAAAATGAGAGCTCCCTCTCGCAAACTGGATCGGGGGAAGGCTGCTCAACTGGACCGTCTCTGCTCTGCATGGCATCTACCTCCTCCATGACTGTAGGCTCAGAAGAAGTCAGATCTGGTATATACTCATCAAACTCTGCCCAATCAAAATCTGACTTCGAGGGATCTATATCATCCATGGTGGCCTTAGTACCACCGTCATTAGAAAACAAGTCTGTCTCGCGGTCTCGAACCGGCTCTGCTGCCTCAAAAGTATCCTGGACCAGGAATGTGCTCTCCGAGTTGTCCTCTGATGGCGCCTCTGCATCAGCGGTCTCTGAGGGTGAGAGGATGGCATGTGCGTCGGGATCTGCCCAAACTGCCTCGTCATCTGTGATCACAAAATCGCAATTCTGGTGGATGTCTCTCCCTGACTCTGTCATCTGCTCTGAATCGGAAGTAGTCTTTGAGCAAGCGGAATCTCTGACTCTGATGTCCTCGACCGTTTCTATTTGTACACTCTCGCCCTCGACGCGAAAGTATACCTTCCCGCTATTATGGTCCGTCACTGCCTTGGTTGTGGCCAAGAACGGGCGACCTAGAATGATGGGGGTATCGGTCAACGACTCAGGGACCTCCATGTCCAACACTATGAAGTCCACGGGGAATTGCAGGCCCTGAATCGTGATGACAACGTCCTTCAGCAACCCCTTCGGCCTCTTGACAGATCGATCAGCAAGCTGAAGGACTGTCTTGCTCTGTCGTAGAGTGCCCAACTCGAAGCGATCGAGAAGGGATGCCGGAAGTAGGTTGATCGAAGAACCGCTGTCTAATAGAGTGTGGTCGAACCTCTGCTATCTGATATAGAATCTGACATATGGGGCTCCTGAATCTGGCCTCTTGGCCGGCAGACGGTTCTGGATCGCGAAACAAGTGGCTCTGGTCAGCACATGGATCTCTGACTGGTTGTTCCTCCTCTTCCGCCTAACTGTAGTCCTGTCTCTGAGTGATCTCTGGAGAAGAGGGATGTGCTGCAAGGCCTCCTGAAGAGTCAGCTGAATGTGGAAGCGGTCTATCATCTGCTGGCTGAACTCTTCCTGCTGTCTCTTTTTTTGATTTTCTATTTTCTTCCCCTTTCCCATGTGGAGTGCTCTAGGGAAGTGGATCACAGGGTCCTTCTCAGATGAAGGACTAGGAGAGGGTCTCGGCTGCTCAAGCACGGCAGAATCCACATATACATCATCATGCACCACTGGTGGATCAGAATAAAATAAACCCTTTCCTTTATTGCCAGATAAGTCCCGAGATACAATAACTTACGGAAAGACTACAGGACTCTCAGAAGTGAAAATGGTGGCATCAGCACCACCCTCGGCATGTCTTGCGGCATCAACACCGCTCTCTGGCCCGGCAACAATGGTGGCCTCAGTACCACCTCCTCTGGCTGGTGAAGTGACGGCCTCAGTACCGTCTGTGAGATCAGCATCCATGGTGGCATCAGTACCACCGTCATCATCTCTAGCGGCGTCATCACCGCTCTTCTCCTCGCCTGGCGCTCTGGAAGTGGCGTGGGAACGTCGCTCAGACGAGGCATCGCCTGCTGGCGTCCTACCGCTCCTAAGTGTGACAAATCAGTATCAAACAAATATGCAGACATATCTCCAAATATATCACTAGGAGTGGCATACTCTGTGAAATCTACCTGCTCAGACTTCCTCTTCAGGTTGTTCAGGTTGGGCTCGATCTGGGCAGGTATGGCGGCCTTCCCTCTCACGATGTCCCGCATCTCTTGGCGGAACTCATCCATCTCCCGTCGGAATGTAGCCTGCTGATCGGTGAGAAGGCAGACTATGTCATCTAAGGTGGGGTTCTCATAGGATGGCCCATGAGACCCTGACGGGTAGCCTCTCTGGTAATGAGGCTGCTGCTGCTGCTGTGGGTGAGAGGGGTAAGACTGTGGATGATGCTGCGGTTGATGAGGCTGATCACGCCTCCAAGACTGTCTCTGCTGATAGGGACGAGGACCATACTGTTGTGACTGCTGCTGCTGTGGGTGAGAGGGGTAAGACTGTGGATGATGCTGCGGCTGATGAGGCTAATCACACCTCCAAGACTGTCCCTGCTGATAGGGACGAGGACCATACTGCTGTGACTGCTGCTGCTGGTGGTACAATAGGGGTTGCTGCCGTTGGTGATCCCTCCGATGGCTGTACTGGTCACACTGTCCTGACGGCTGTTGCTGGGAGCTGGAAGCTCCGGCCGACCAACGGAATCCGGGATGGTCTCGTTGGATACCGGGCTGGGATCGGTCGTACCAAATCCCGTTGACAACAATCAATGGCTCTGACTCGTAAGGGGCTGGCGGGAGTACTGTCAGAGGCTGATCCAGCTGGTATACCACCATCTGAGTGTCTGGGGATGGTGGTGCCTGGTAAGAAAGCTGCGGCTACTGGTACGGGTCCGCCTGTACAAGGTGAACCTGTCTAGGCTGCTGGTGACTGGAGCGCTGGAACGAGCTGCTGCTACTACTCGGATCGCCTCGTGCCTGAAGACGGGGCTGGGAAGCCGTCTGTGCCTCTTGGAGACACATGAGTTGTATCTTCAGGTCACTCAGAGTCTGTGCCATCTGCTCCATCTGCATGATACCCTGGCACTGCTTCTTCTCTATGATCTCCATCTGGTCCAGCTTCTCGCTGATGATGCCCATGTCGACGGTTGTAGACTCGGCCTCTGTTGTTGCTGGCGACGAAGTAGAAGGACCGGCGTCGACCCGTGCTATCCTCTGGTACTGCATGGGATGTGGCTGGGGGCTTCCCTGTGTGTAGAGTGGGGTCTGGGACATCACCATATAGTTCTCTGCCATCTCCTCGTAGATGGCCCAGACCTCCTCGTGATCCTTGGCGAAATAGGACCCGCCAGAAGAAGCATTCACCAGGCCCTATAGCTCTGGTGTCAGCCCGCTGAAGAAGCTCTGAATTAGGTTCGGCTTCATAATGTCATGGTGCGGGCATTTCTCTGTCAACTCTCTGAACCTCTCCCATGCCTCGTGGAATTACTCATTGGGGAGCATGGAGAAGTTGCTGATCAGGGCCCTCGATGCGTTCGTCCGCCCGAGTGGATAGTACTTGTTCAAGTACTTGGTGCGGAGCTGCGCCCAGGTGTATACGCACTTCCCCAAGTGCTTCAGCCAGGTGGCTGCTCTATCGGCCAGTGAGAAGGGGAAGGCAATCATGCGTATGGTATACTGGTCCACCTATCTGTCGTGGACTGTGCTGCAGATCATCTCAAACTCCTGAAGGTGGAGATGGGGCTCCTCAGTAGCCAGCCCATGGAACTGTAGGAGGAGCTGTAAGTTGTTCGGGGGGAACTTGAAGTCCCCCGCGATCGCTGGAAGTACTACCCAACGATGCATCAAAGTCGATCCGGGGTTGTGCAACTCCCGCATCGGTCTCGGAGGTCCTGCTGCTGCGGCTGCTGCTGCATCGTCAGGTCTGTTCCCGCGCTGCTCGCGGTCGGCTCTCATCTGCTCTATCTCGCGCTTCATCTCTATCATGAATGCTCCCTAATCCCTCAACTGGTGCTGAACTGAGTCTAGGGAGACGATCATGGTGGAGTTGATCGCACCCTGGTCCAGGACAAAAGTCTGCTCTCCTCGAAGACCTGTGGTGTGATCGTCGCTGTTGCCGGTCATGGTCTCTGCAAAGGCAAAAGACCCAAACTCAGGTGCCGATAAATCATCTGACTGTAGTCTCTCATCTGGCACTGGGATCTCGAACTCAGAAGAAGGGGGGTCGAGGGTGAACAGGGTGGAGTCGAACTCGGGTTCAGAGAGCGGATCTCGGCTCTCGCGAACCAACCTAGATGAGCGGGCAGAAGTGTTGGGAAGCGGTGCAGCCAGAGGCTGCCTAAGAGACCTTCTGCCCATCATCTTGATCTGGCGAGTTGGGCGGATGAGATCTGGTAATAACTATGATCACAAGCAAACCCCCGATTCAGCGACGTAACGCGAGCTGAAGACCGTAAAGGCTCGATCAATTATCTTGTCAATTTTATTAGGTGATCAGTCAGGATAGCAGAGCGATTAGCATGACCTGTTGGGTAATCCGATATTTTCTCAACCGACTGTCCCGTACAGAAAGAGCCGGTAATCAGTCGAGAAAGATATCGGACATGGCTCTACCTAGTGTGCGGGTCACTCTCTCGTGCAAGCAAACCATACAATGAGGGGGTTGCTCTCCTCAAGACAAATTTTTTGGTGATCGTCTTTTAGGGTCGATAAAGTTAGCAGTCCCAAATTCTATTGTTTTTCTTTTTAGGTATTTTTCAATAATCAAACAAATCGCCTAACAAATTTTTCGGTTCTCTTGGTTATTTTAATCCAAAACAGGGAGAGAAGACGAAAAAGTCGATGCGTCAAAAATCAATGATGCATGCACGAGATAGAAGGCGTACCTGACTCCAGTAGTCTACATGCAATATGATCCGCACAGAATTTAAATACTGAAATAAAACTACCTAAATGATGCAAGTGGTAAACCGAGCCCTAAGCAAACAGTTCTACTCGAAAGAACGGCTAGTCGACCACCAGACTCCAATCCAAGAGTCCGGTCTAGACCCACCCCTCCTCTTCTCGACAAATCGAGTTCAGGAGTAGCGCTTGACGGGGTGGGGTCGCGGCACGTAGGCTCGGAGGTAGTGGATCGACTATTTTATTAATCTTTTTATTATTGGTCTAATTACCGATTTATAGATACAGGCAGAATTATTAGGGTATTTGGATCCTATTTATTACGTCACAGTCAAGCAAAAATCCTAAGTCTAGTGGCTCAAAACCGCGAGAATCAAAAAGGTAGGAAATAAACGGTAAAAGCCGCGATAAAACCGCAAAAAACCGAGGGATTCCCCGAGCACACCGATGCTCGGCGAAACAGACCCCGAGAGTCTCAAAAGTCTACGGAGTGTCTTGTCCCTGTTTTATTACAATAATAGTTCAAATAATGAGCAGGAAATCAAAACTAATCTAATCTATGCTACTTCACGGCTATTCCGCGGCTCCCGCACTCTACTGTCTCCTCGCACTCTCCTGCGGCTCCGTGCAGAAGGGAGCCGCCTCCGATTGCCGCGGTTGCGTCGGCTCCTCGAAAGTCGCTACCTCGGTCCTCGGGCCCTCGCAAGAAAATAAGAAGAATGTGATCAGACCAAATTATTGTAAACAAGTCAGAAAAATATATACAAAAATCTATACAGAAAGCCGCGAAAAAGAAAACCGCGGAAAAATATGACTACTAAGCCGTGCTCCCCGGCAACGGCGCCATTCTGATGAGCCGTCCGAATGACTAAGGTAAAGTATAAATCACTAAGGTCGTTGTGACCTCAGTCACTCGGGGATCTGAGCTCAATCAAGAAAAATTCAGACCACCAAAAAAGGATAAAAATCGATGAAAACTCAAACTAGCGGTCTCGCTATTGGATTAACCTAGTATAGCACCCAGTATCGAACTCGAGGAGCACGGATTGGCCTTGCGGCCTACGAAGTAGTCAGAAATAAAAAATATAAACAAATGATTTTTGGTGGATTTTGAATATTTTTATATTTTTCGGTATTTTTAATTATAAAGAAAATAAGAAAACAAGGAAAAACAAGCACTTTCAACAATTATTTCACGACTCTAAAAAGCTCCAAAAAATCAAACAAAAATATTTGTATGATTTTTATTTTTTTTAATGTTTTGGTGAATTTTTGGTATTTTTCTGATTTTTATAGAATTTTATTAAAATGAAACAAGGCAAAAATCAATGAACACTGTCCAGCCAAGCTTCAAGGGCCTAGATAAAATATCAAATATCCCTACCAAAGCCTGGAGGTATTTTTCATGCAAAATATATCAACAAGGAAAAATCTGGGACTGAGTTCATTAATTTTTGCTTTTTTATGATTTATTAGAATTTTTATAAGAGTTTCAAAGTTTTTCAATTTTTATATTTTCTATAACTCCAAAAAACAACCAAAATAGGTCAGAAAATCAAGCACAGCAAAACCCACAAAATCTGAATTTTTTAGAATTTTTGAGAAGGTTTTAATATTTTTTGGTATTTTTACCCGGCAGACCCTGTAATCTTTTGCAATTACCGCTATGACCTTCGAAACATCCTAATTCCTCCCTCGACCCCGTAAACTTGCTAACCCTTACCCTACAAACCCTGTAGTTAACCCCCGTTCATTTATCCGTTAAAATTAACCCGATTCCGTTATGTTCATTTATATTATACCCAATTTGTTTATCAAATTTACATCTAATGCCACTCATCATCTCAGAAGAGTCGATCCATGCGCTGCTCTCCCGCCAGCCTCGCCACTTCCATCCCTGCTCTCCCCTCCACCGCCGACGAGCCCCGTGCCCAGCTCCTTCCCTCCTCCTCTGCTCGAATGGTATTAGGGGGTATTCTTCCCCTAATACGAATCAGCCTCAGATAGCGGATGATCTTCTGGATACTAGCTCGTGGCGGTGGTTGTTGTAAAGGGAAACTCCATTTGCAACAGATGAACACGACTGAGAACGATATAATATGAATCACTAAAAACTTACCTAGAGATGATAGCGGAGAATCGCGTCCAGGTGTTGCGAATCGATCTCGATGATGGCGATGTACTTCAGATCTACAGATCCTCACACCTTCTGATGATTGGAAATGAAGGCGACGGTTTGAATCAAAGCGGTGGATCTTCTCAGATTTGATGCTCCATATAAGGGTTATTGTCTCATTGGTTTCTGATCAGATGCGGGGCTTCAACCAAGATAATGTACTATGGTGCTTTGGTCGAATGGTTCTGCACGTGCCCTGATATAACAGAGTTCCGCTGATGCGCAAACCTCCCCTCGCGCGCCGTTGCACCCCCTCACTCAGGCGCCGCTGCACCCTGCCCCTGCGTCGCTGCCCCTGTGTCGTCCCCTCCCAAGCTCCCTGGCCACCCCCCTCGTATCGTCCCCTCCCACGGATGCTGCTTTCCTGCTCTCCCCTCCCGATCTACTTTGGAGGATTTTTTCTATTTTTTGGTTAATCCTAACCGTTGGATGGTAAATTAGTTAGGTTAACTCAAGACTAACCCAAGTAATTGACTCAAATATAGTTAAAATTGACGGCAGGGTTTGTTGGGTAAGACGGACCAAGTTTACGGGGTCGGGGGAGGAATTAGGATGTTTCGAAGGTCGTTACGGTAATTGCAAAAGATTACAGGGTCTGTCAGGTAAAAATCCCATATTTTTTTGTTATTTTTATAGATGAACATACAGAAAAAGAGATGTTTTGAATTTTAAAAATAATAAATGGGCTCCAAAAATTTCCCAAAAATTAGTGAAAATTCTACACAGTGGCAGGAGCCGCATCTCAAATTTTCACTTGATTTGGATGAGATTTGGTATTTTATTTAAATCCAACAAGAGGACACAGTGCATAGGGACCCAAATGCAAAGAAAATAAGTTCCAAGGGCTAAAACGTAACAAATACAATGAACTGGGGAACCCTCGTAAAAATTTTCCAAGTTCTCACGCGCAAAGCGCGTGACTTGGGCACGGAGGGACCTATGTGCAATAAAAAATACTTCCCAGGACTTATTAGCAACAGGTGCTAAAAGTCCGAGGAGGAAATTGTAAAATGACCAAGAAATTCAGCACATGTTCAATAAAACCACGCACAGGGATATGGATGCAAATACTGAAAACTAAATTTCATTCCATAACTCCTCAAAACAATAGCCCAAGTATTGCAAATACACCACAAAAATCACGTGACGATGCACGTGTTCCACGTAGACAAGGGTACAAATGCAAATAAAATAAGCACGAGGTCCTAAGTGCAAAATGTCCAGAACAAAAACAACTTAACTAAATATTTACAGGACTAGAATGTAAATGACAAACTAAGAGGGGCCTAAGAGATATTTACCCCTATTATTTATCCGAGGGCTGAGATGGCGCCACGTGGTGAATCAGACGGCTGAAAGTGGTGGCGCCTCAACGCAGAACCTCGGGGTGTGATCGGACGATGGAGGGCTCGCCACGTGGAGGATCGTGCGTCTCTGGATAGGGCTCGCCTCTCCTCTGCGTCGGACGGTGAAGATGGCGCCACGTGATAATCGAACGGTGCTGGTGCGGGGCAAGATGGACCTCCTTAGACCTGCAAAATAACACAGAAGACTCCTGGGTCGAGGGAAAAATGCCTCGACCCGGTTAGAAGCGAAGTGGGTGGTCGGTGCGTCGTGGGGATCGAACTCCGACGAAGCGACGGCGAATGATTTTGAAGACCCTGCTCCGGGGCGAGTCAGGGGGTGCGAGTGGGTGTAGAAGGTGCGGAGGAGGCTCGTGAACGTGAGGTTCGATTTCGATGATCGAGAAGGTGACTGGTGTGGTCGGAATCAATGGTCGTAGGCGGAGGATGAAATTGGGCGTAAACTGAAATTGGCGAAAGATAGGAAGACTCAAACGTACCAAATGGCTGAGGTCGACTAGGAAGAAGCTTCTGAAGCTCTGGGTCCTTGCCTCGAGGGCCATCGATGCCCAAGGCTCGAGCACCACACAAGGGGCGGCGCACGGTGGCGCTAGGTCGCCGGATCGATGGTCGGGTCACTCTCTCCTCACTGCGACGCCACCGGTCGCTTGCAGTCACTCAGGCGAAGGTGGTGGAGGTCCTGGGAAGGAGAATGCGGAGACAAAGATGCGTGAAAGTGCGGCCGGAGCTGACGCTATATAGTCTTAGGGATCCGGCTAGAAGGGTGTCGGGTGAGAAAATCGGAGCACGGACCCCGATGCTAACGGTCGGGCGAGGGTGTCGGATCTGCAAGGAAGGAATGGAACCCGGGGTTTGTGGATTTGGGTGTCGGATCGAGTGTGGAAAATATCGGGAAGTCGGGTCGACACCCCGATCCGCGAAGGACGAAGGTTCGCGGGGGAGTTGATCGGGGGTCAACATCCCTCGTGGACCAATGGGGAGGCGCCATGTAGTAATTATTTAGAAATTGAATAAAAAATAGTAAATGACCGAATTTGGAAAAAATTAAAACATAAAAATGTTTATTTATTTATAAAATATTTTTTTGTTATTTTTATTTATTTTTTTGAAATATAATTTAGGTATTTACAAAATATTATATATATATACATATGTATTTTTTATTTTTGATTTTTAATTATTTATTTTTATACAACTTATTCCAATTTTATATTTTATTTATTTATAGGATAAAATTTTGAATAATATGGTATTTTTATTTTGTTTTTATTAATTATTTACAAGGGTTAAATAAATACCTTTATTTATATACATGTATGGTATATATATAATGTGGCTTTTGATTTTTATTTTTATTATTTTTATTTTTGTTTTATTTTTGTAATTTTCATTTTATTTATTTTCATTGTGAAATATAAAATATATACAATTTTTATGGGATTTTTATTTATTTATTTATATGGAGAAATAAATAAATATGTGGTTTTATGTACATAATGAATATACAAGGGTGAAGGCATTTTTATTTTCTTTTTAATTTTCTCATTTTTATTTTAATTTAATAATTAAAAATATGTACATATAAATACAAACCTGTTTTATTTTTATTTAGAGGAAAATATTTTTATTTAATTGCAGGTATATTTCCACATATGAGCTTCCATATCTCCCTCTACTTTGGATTTTATGCGGTCAGGCCCATGCTGAGCCCTCCCTTGGGATTAGGTTGCTCAATATTTATTCTAAATATCTCCCTCTTTTTCTTTTGTTTCTTTATTCTTTTATTTATGCACAAAAACATGCTAATTATCCAATTTTACATAATGCATGCTGAATGATATTTATTGATATTTACATGAATATACAGGTGTTTGGCAAAGGTTTTGTAGCTAAAATAAAATTATAAAGAGTGATGAACGGGTATTCATCAGTCACCTCTCCCTCTCTCTTATGGTCATCCACCATGATGCCCTCAAAAGAGTCGCCATCACCGCTGCATCATCGTTATGTTGGCGGATTGTTTGTTCGTGGATCTTCGTCTCCTTCGGTGCACCTCACTTGTAAAGAAGACGTTGGATCTCGTGTGACAAGATCAGGAGATTCGCCACTTGGATCACCAACATAGATTGCGAGGAGCACTCATTTTATCAACATGCTCGCAAACGTCTCCTCCGTTGGATCGGACTTAAGATAGGAGGTCTCTTCGTTTAGAGACTCGATCGCAACCATGCTTCAAGAGGTAACCATAATACTTGTTTGTGATTTAGATGAAATGATCCAAGAAGTGTTCTTGGATCATGTAGTTTCATCGCATGGAAAACTTTTTAATTCCTGCTGCCTCGAGCGACTAGTGCGACTAGTCGCTCGTGATCGCATAAGTTGCGATCCTCATGCTTCCGTGATGCGTTAAAGGATCTCATCATATCCTTCAAGTGGTATCAGATCCTTAAGTCGAAGTTTTTGGATGTGATCCATAAACCTAGGAAGACTTTGGTTCATTAGGGCTTGCGAAAGTTTTATCGCACTTCATCTTCGCATCTCTGTATAATAAATAATTTCGGTCCTGTATAAAATGTTTAAATACAAAATATTCACTTGGATTATGTTTCCCATTAAATAAGTAAACCATGGGATCTGAGTTTGTGTGTTATCGAATATGTTTGCTCAAGTTATGATCATTTTAGCGAACATGTATCCACTGTTTCGTGGACTGCAAATCATGACATAATTAAAGAGTTAATTACTGATTTAAACACCTAGAAATGCATGAAAATCACTTAGATTATGTTGTAAATCAAATTAGAAATTTTTGAAAACTTATTTTGCATTATTTGAATTTAAATTATTTGAGATATGCTAATTTTAGTAAGTGAGGGTCACTGCTAGAAATTACTTTCCTAATCAAGAACCTTGTGATTGTCATTTAATCAATTAGTGAAATTAAATTGTTTAATTTCCTGGAATAGTTATGGATAAATATTTTTGAAATATTTGTATAATTATTTCCTTAAATGACATTACCTTAACAAATAATTGATTAGATATGATCTAGATCACAATTGGTTACATCATACACTTTCGAACAAACAAAGTTGCTTGAATAGGATTGGGAATTTGTTTAGCAATTTCCTTATAATGTTAATCGGAATTCTTTTGATTATTATTATATGTTATTACTTCGGTTGAAAAACCGATTATCATCTCAAGTACACAATGATCAATTTGGCATTATCCTTTCCGCACGAAGACTTCCACGCCAAGATACTTCTCATAGGTGGATATGGTATCTAGTCAGGGAGAGTTGGGGTAGCATGTTGCACTGTGTGTGATCTATCCCATTCCTGTCGGTATTGTCCATGACAGCGGGAAGGGATGGGATAATACAGGAGAGATCATGGTGTATTTTTCTAATTATTAAAATTCGAAGTCTACGTACTTTGATATAATACCATCCTTTCAAGTAACAATCGAGTTTGTTGAATATTAATTGGATCA
Source organism: Ottelia alismoides (assembly GCA_037367405.1). NCBI lineage: Eukaryota > Viridiplantae > Streptophyta > Magnoliopsida > Alismatales > Hydrocharitaceae > Ottelia > Ottelia alismoides. The sequence continues at coordinate 14,083 of JAZKJV010008975.1, read as the reverse complement.
TTAATTTAATATGATTAGATTATTAGAATTCAATTAAAATTAAGTCACTCTATTATGAATAGAGTTGTGATTTCCCTTTGAAGAATTGATTGTAATGAATATGATTATTCATAATAATTAATTAAAAACTGAATATGATATGGAGGATCACATAAGTGACATCCATGGTCTCCCGTCAAGGCGAAGGGTTCCGTCATCAAGGGTTGCATGGAGGAGATGTTTGTCCGAAGTGACAGCTCCTGTATGCAAGCATATCTGGATAAGGCTCTTTGCTTCTCGAAAGAGTAAAGTCGTATGTGTAGTGACCCCAATATCGAGTCCTCATATTATTCGGGTGATATTTGATTGCGCATAACGAGTTCTGATCCTGTTGACAGTTGGTTCACTTAACAGCAGGCCAACATCACCTTAGGGGTGGTGGGCTCGGGTGTTAAAGACCGAATTGGGAATGCAAGTTGGACTTGCAAAGTGGAATTTGTTCCTGCTTCTTTTTATCCAAGTTACAAGTTCTCATATTATTGGATGTGACAAAGATAATGAAGGAGATCACATATCTTGCTTGAGATATAATGGTAAGTACATCTCTTACATTGAAAGTGATTAAGGGAATGAACTTTTAGTGTTGACAAGGCAAGACAACTTTGATATAAAAACTCCTAAATCAAAGTAAAATATATATTTATATATATTTATGAAAAAAATCTTATTTCAGATAATCCTTCTTTAATCCCACTCAATACTATACTCAATTATAAATAGTATAATATCATGGATTGGATCCATGATCAAGATATTGTACTTGCAGTTGAACACATAATGTATGTGGTTGCAATATGACAATTTACTCATAATAAGGAATGACAATTAAATAGACAATATGATGACAACCCTAGGGTTTGTATGTCTCTATAGTCTTGATGTCTCATCGAATGTACTTTGGAAGTGACATGTCGATGATGATCGTAATTGTCAATTAATCCTTATAAAACTCTAAGAAGATGTTCTGGCATACATATGTGCTCTCGATATTTAATCATGAATGGCTTGGTTCACTGCATCATGCATAATGGTGGCTATATAGGAGATGATGTACTCAAAATGTTTGGGTACCTACCTGAACCTAAATCTTTAAGAGTTAAGATGTATATAGATATGATGAGTGTCATCATTCTACTATTTATACTCAAGTCATTCATGAAGCTTCATAATATTCATATTGTAGAATGAAACATGTATAAATGTTGAAATACTCTTATATTGAATTTTTTTGAATTTAACATAAGAGATCCTTTGTCTTAAGCAATGGTTGTTTATAGATGAAAGGAGCGCAGTGGAAGCATGGATCTAACCCATGTTAGTAGGAAAGTCAAAGAGTTGACTATACTTCTGTGACTTCCATATGACATCCAAAGAGCTGGATGAATGCCAATACTGCAATAAGCTGATGTATTGATAATATGACTATAAAGTCTATCTAGAATCCTTAGAGAAGGGCTCGGATAGTGCATCAGAATAATCTACATATAATCATTAATATTGACTTGCTTATTAGATAAGATAAAGTCTAATAATTTTATCTCAATCTTCTAATAACACTTGCAATTCATTGCTTATGTTTTAGAAAACTAGAAAATTTGATCTTAAGATTTAATAGTCATCCTTGGTTATTGATTGATGAGCGGTCCGAGCGATGAGGTTAAGTGATATCAAAGGTTGTTGCGACCTCAACCATTCGAGCCGGGCTCAATCAAAAAAATAGAGACCACCAAAGAAAATCAATCAAGCATGAAATCAAGGCAAGCGGTCTTGCTAGTTATTTAACTGGGTATAGCCACCAAGGTCGAACACAAGGAGCACGAGATATTCCGAAAAAGTAGTCGAGAAATCAAGGAAGCAACAAAAGTATTTTTTTGTGGTTTTAAATTTGCATTTTTTATATTTTCTAATAAGAAAAGTGAATAAAAGACGAGAAATCACAATGCAATGACTAAAAATACTCAAAAATACTATGTAAAAATATTTTTGTGTTTTTAAAATATGCAGATGTTTTTGGTGATTTTTTGAGATTTTTGTGATTTCTATACAATTTTATAAAAATACAAGAAAGATAAAATATGAAAACAGTGTACAGCTTGGAGGAAAAGGCAACTTTAAAATATTCAAAGTGCCTAAAATTTCTTGGTTGCAAATTTATGTCAAAAGAGAAAACACAATCTAACTACAGAACTTGAAAACACATTTGTTTATTTTTATGGAATTTTAACGATTTTTATAAGATTTTATGTCTTTTGATATTTTTAGATGTTTTATAAAGGATAATGAAACATTTAAAACAAACCAAAACACACACTCAGGAATTTTTATAGAATTTCTAAGGGTGTTTTTTATTTTTTATGGATTTTCTGAATTAGACAGGCATTATTTTTAGAATTTTTGATTTTTAGAAAATATCAAATAAAATTAAATCAAGTCACGAAAATTACTTAAATACTACACCCTTGCTGGAGCTATGTGTAATTTTTGTAGAATTTTCAAAGCTAATTTAATAATTATTTTATTAAAAATAAGGGAGACAGCAAACAGGGACCTATATGCAAATATTGAAAAGCTAAAAGATAAAAGACAACACTCATAAACAGTTCAGAGCTAAAATTGTAAAAAGTCCAAGTCTACACGTGCATCACACGTGATCTCAGTCCACAGGGGTATAACTGCAAATACTATTAATAAATTTTCATTCATGAACAACAGAAAATTCCAGGATCGGTACTGCAAATAACTCAGGGGTCACGTGTCAGTCCACGTAATAAGCAAAAAGGAGGACTGAAATGCAAATATTGAAAATACAAGGCCCTGAATGCAAATTATCCAAAATAAAAAGAACTATTAAAAATATTTACAGAACTAACAAGTAAATGCAAAAGAAGAAATGGCCTAAGTGCAATTTACCCTTTATTATTAGCGATCTGACGGTCGAAGGTGTCTTACTTATGATCGAACGATTGAGACATGAAGACATTGTTTTGATAATGGACGGCTGCTCGAAGATCGCCAAATGGATACGATGGATGAGGATTCCTGGGCCATGCCGGACAGAATATGCGTCCAAAAGGTAGCTGACTTGCTGATTTCCGGCCTTCTTCCTCCCTAAGTATAAAGCTCAAGGGCGATCCTACCTTGAATATAATTGAAAGAAATCGTTGGTCTGGGTCAACTGGGCGGGGTGAACTCGTATGACCGACCCGTCAACTCCCCTGCATCCATCTCTGACTTGGAAGATCTCTCTGGAAACTAGCTTGAAGGATTCCCCGGGGGGCTGTTCAAGCGGTCGCACCTGCAAGCGGCTAAGCGCTGGCTCCTTAAAGGAGACTGAGCTATAGAAAGCTCGGGGGAGGTCGCCAGCTTCCGTGATGAATAGGAAAATTTCCCTTTTGCTCAAAATCAAACCTCTGGGAATGCAGTGATGAATAGGGAAACATACTCTTCCAAACTCTGTGGAGATAATATCTTGCTTTGAGCATTATTCCAGCTAATAGAACTATATCCTGCTTCATATAGGAAAGCCATTCTTCCTTCCTTGAAACAAGATTATTAAGACACCGATGATGGACGGACGAGATTAGACCAGGGGGGAACCTCAATCCGACGGTGGAGACGACACCTGGAAGAACGGCGAAGAACTCACCTCCGACGAGTTTCGATCGACCAATACGCATTGCAAAGACGTCCTCACGACCTGCTCTTGTGGGAAAAAGGTTGACGGCGACGGTCTGTAACTATGGAGATGCTCAAATGAGACCAAGACCGAGAAGAAGGGGCTGGCGATGCATGAAGATCTGGAGCTATTGTTCCTTTATAAGTCCACCACCAGATGAGGTTCTTGGTTGCTTTTCCTGCACAGAGTAACTATGGGGTCGAGGGCAAAGTGCCTCGACCTATTATACCAAGAACAGAATGGCTGGTGCATCGTGGTGTGACCCTCCTACGAAGCGATGGCAGAGGAGGGTCGCAAGCTCGTTCCTGGGAAGAACGAGGTGGATGTATGGATGGAGAAGGTGGAGAGAAGGCTGGTGAAGGTGGTCGGGTCATCGGATTGGCAAGGTGATGCTCCGACCTCAGTGACCGGAGCTCTGAAGTGGAGCTTTGTTCTAAAAAGAAAACTCGGATCAAATGCGAAAAAGATTAAACCTAAGTTAAATGATGGATGTTGTCGTCTATGCTGGAGGTCAGGGACCTTCGGGGGTCATTGCCTCGATGGGTCGATGGTCCTAGAGGCTTGGCTCACCTCGTGGCGGAGCACGGCGGAGGAACCATCGGATTTAGGGCTACACGGCTTGAAACCTCACTGCATTGCTCTCCCTCTCACGTTGTCACTCATGGAAGAAGGCGGAGGTCACCAAAGACGAGGGCAACGGTCAAAGATGCGGAAGAAGATGAAGCTCCAAGAGGTTATATAGTCTGTAGGGTCCAAGAAAGGTGGAGCATGGGTGCATAAACCGAGGGTCGGATCCTGAAAGATTTCATCGGGCGTGGATCATGGGTATGCCTTCGGTAATCGAAGTTGTAAAATGGGAGAAGAAGTCAATCGGATGGGGTCGAGATAAATCGGTGAAAAGCGAGCGAAACCGGGTCCGAGCGAAAAGTTATCAGGGGAGTCAGTTGACTGAGGTCAACAAATCCAACGTGGACCAATCAAAAGCGGCGGGGGAAGAGGACAAAAGCCGGTACAGGACAAAATAGCAAGTAAAATAAAAGATAAATCGGTAAAAAATATTAAATGAATTTAAATTAAAAATTGAATAAAATAAAAAATGATTAAAATTTTTCAAGGAATTTTTTTGTGATATTTATTTTTTTTGAAAAATAAATTAATCTATATACAGTATAAAGTATTATATACAAGTATAATATACCTATGTATTTTGTACAATTACTTTAATTTATTATTTTTTCAAATATACTCCAGTTTTATATTTTATTTATTTACAACATAATTTTTAGAGTACAAAATAATTTTTGTTTTATTTTTATTATTTATTTACAGGTATATAATAAATAGAGAAGGAAATATATATACTTGTATTATGTACAAAGGAGAGAGACTTTTATTTTATTTTTATTCTATTTTTCTAATTTTTATTTTATTTTTAGAAATATATACAAGGAGGTAAAAACATCTTTTTATTTTTATTTTGGCAAAAAATAATTATTTATTTACATCCATGGTATATACAATATAGAGTGAGCCCTATCTCTCTCTACTTGTTTTATTTGGCGAACAGGCCAATACTTGGCCTTCTCTTGGGGTCGGATCACTCTGTATTTATTCTAAATACCTCTTTCCTTTTTATTCTCCTTTATTCTTTTATTTTTGCACAAATACATGCTAATTATGTAATATTAACACATGCAAGCATATTGCTAACTTATTATATTTACATCTAATTACATGATGCTTTTCCAAGATAATTAGCTAAAATAAAAGAATAAAGAGTGATGATAAGGGATTCATCATTGATGAAATGGTTGCAACAATATCTATTGGATATATAGACTTCATAATTTCAGTGGGAGAACCCATAGTCTTAGAAAATGTCTCTATGGCCTAGATATTAGAATGCACTCATTGTTTGTTTCTAAATGTTGGAAATAAACATGAATTCTGGAATAGACATATCATAAAGAGTTATGATGGATATATTTCAGATAGTAATCTAACACCGAGTAGACTCTACTAAATTGGAAAATTAATTAATGGTTCATTAACATTTCTAATACTGGAAATTCAAAACCATAAAATATCAATAGGAGGATGAAGATCATTTAGCAATGATCTGGCATCAAGCCTTGGACATATGTCTGTTGATGAGATCAATAGACTAGTAAGATATATAACTTTAGAATATCTGAAATTTCAAATCTAACATACTTGTGAATATGGTATTCAAAGTAAAATGTCCAATACACCCTTCACCGAGAATGGTGTAAGATGTCAAGGTATTCAGGATCTCATACATATTGATGTATGAGGACATATATATCAGAATAAACATTATGGATATGTGATATCTATTAATGATTTTTGTGATATGAGATTTCTTCTCTTCCCTTAGAAAGCTTTGAAATGTTCGAAGATTTCACATTTTGGTTTGGAACCAAAGTTTGAAGGAAGATGAAATGAATTTGATCTAACCTAGGTAGCAAGAACCTATTAGATGAATTCAAGGAATACCTTGTCTATATATGAATATCATTCCTATCTCACTCCTCCTAATAATTCTAAACTCAATAGAGTTGTAGGAAGATACAATTGATCATGTGTGACATGATTTGATCAATGATGAATCTTAGCATAATTATCTCTTAGTTTCCAGGTATATATTTATAGTAGAGACTACAATTTATATCATTAATAAGGTTTCATACAAGTAAGTTGGAATCTGGCACCAGAGAGTGCTGCTTCATTAGGAAAATAAAGGATGGTATTGGATACCTACTTTATGAAATTGAGATTCTTAAAAGATCTCATCTCTAAGAATGTAATTCTTAGAGGATGATTCCCCTGAGAATCAAGATGTAATTGAAGTGAAGGAACTCATTTAATCTTTAAATGATAATGAGGCTCCTAAAATCGAAAACTAAAAGGACAATTAAAGATGAAACACTAACACCTCCTCAAATGAGTTTGGGATGTATTCCATGTGTCAGTTAAGTCTGACAATTATCTGACTTCATATGATGAAGCTTATAAAGATTGTATCATGGAATGATGGATGTTAGTTAAAGTCTAAAGTACACTTCATATACAAGTGTTGTATATGGATCCTCGAGAATCCACCTATATGGGTAAGACCCAGAAAGGTGTAAATGGATCTTCAAGAGAAAGAGCGAACCTGATGAGAAGGTAGAAACCTTCAAAGCATGGCTCGTGACCACAAGATACACACGAAGAAAGAAGACATCGCTTGCAATGAGATTTGATTTCTAGTAACCATGCTTAAACTCATCATATTATTGCTAACTATAGCTATACAACTTGACTTTGACATCTACAAGATGAAAGTCACTATTGTATCCCTCTATGAATACCACTCTGAGTAGGGATAACTTGTGATAAGGTTGATCCCTCCTGGAAAGATCAGTCATATACTTTGAGAACTTCATTGATTTCTTGGATTGGTTATTATTCCTATATTTCCATGAAAGAATCATGTTCACATGAATAGCCCCAGAGCTTCATGGTTGATGAAAGAAAGGTGTGCAAGTTAAAGAAATCCATAAATGGACTCAAACAAGCTTCTTGTAGTTGGAACATAAGATTAGATGGAATTATAAATATTACAATTTCAGATAAAATCTCGATGAACCATATGAAGCTTGGTGGTAGTGCCATTGTGTTCATTATGCTAGATGCAGATGATATCCTAATCATTTGGAATGAGTTAAGGATAATAATAAGTGTTTTGTAGACTGACTATTCCATACCTTGGGATATGATCTCAAAGATACCTCTTAGATCTCAATATCTTCAAAGAAGACAATACTTTCGAGATAGTGATCTTTAAGTCTTATCTTGTAGAACTTAAGACTTTATAGATAGTGATAAAAAGGTCTTAAATGCAGATACCTTAAGAAATAGAGATCTCCACAAATAAGGATATTCTAATAAGGATTATGGAAATACTAGTTATAATAATTTTTGAGTGGTAGTGTCAAGGACACTATAACTGCTTTAAGAAAATTGAGTATTGGTTGCATAAGATGCAACATTCACCTTGGATGTGAGCATTGTTACTGGGAGTTATGCAAGTGTCGTAAAAGGACTTGGCATAGTCTCTCGGGAACAGAGTAACTGATCAGCTTACCTATCTATTTTTCTAAATAACCTATGATTGTCAGATGAGTACGGGTTTAAAGATTATCCCATTAATGTCTCTTTGGATTAATGGGAGATTGTTGGACATGAAAGCCAACGGCGAGTCATTATGCAATAAATATTATTTTGAGTATCATTCCATGATCTGAAATGAAGAATAATTAATTTGCATAATAGGTCCCTTAGTACTATTAGGGTTATGTACCATGGCCATCTTAATGATCATACAGATGTTGATTCAATATTGCATCATAGAGGTTGGTGCTTGGATGAATATCAAAAGAGTTAGATTGGGGACTCATTAAGCACCGTCAAATAATTATTAAGAGCGGATCTCCAGCCTGAGAAGGAGATGGCAATCCTTTCTCTGAAGGCTGAAATCTGACCGACCACTTGATGCAGGTCCTCTGCATAGGAATAGAGATTCAGAGGTGTTAAATAAGTTAGGCCATAGAGATGACTTAATGAGATCGAGATAACCAAAGTCCTATGTCGTATGCTGTCATGATATAGGCATGTATCCTCTGACCGGAGACAGATCTATTACTATATGTCTGAGTATGTGCATTTGGCATACCAATAGGTTGATGACCTAACCAAGGTCTATACACCGGCACGGTGGTGTACATGCAAAGACATATGAGTAATACGATCTCTCAAAGGGATCATACAGGTTCATTACTGAACCGGAAGACATGAGCTCACTCATAAGATATTGGGAAGAATCAAATTCTGTGCACGGTGGTCTCGCTTTGAAAGCTTGACTGAATTTGTAGGTTTGATATATACTTTTGAAAAGTATATGATCAAGACCTAGGCATGATATATGCTTTTGGAAAGTATATGATCTATACCGACTCCCAATGATCAAATGAGAAATTTAATGATAAAATCATAAAGCAGACAGTGTAAAATTGTACTAATACTTCAGGTTTATTCTGGGTCTTCCAATATGCAAGATGTACAGTTATTAAGAATACCATTTGGTGATGTGATCATAAACGATTGTATAAACATGACGCTTCCATTCCTAGGGAGTGATGAAACTGGTCTGGATTTTAGTGACTCCTCTCAGTAGAGAAGTAATTTGATCTTGATCCAAATGTTGGACATTGATCTGAACGTGTTTCAGATGCGATGAGAAGATTAGATTTGCGATCTTGATTTAATCAAGCATCTATGAGTGGTCCGCAAGATCTGGACTTGATATGTGATCTCAATATCAAGTCACTATACGTGGAACAATACAATCGCCATGTCCTTATCTCCAGGTATCCGCGAAAAAAGCGTATTATCCTTGAAAGAGTTCAAGGATAATTTTATTGTTGATATATGTATCCGAGCATTGAGAAAATGAATAACTAAATATTATTTAATTGTCATGAATGGTATGAATTTGATTCATATTATAAGGAGAGTTATCCTAGATAATTAAATGTGATTTAATTATCAAAGATCTAAATAATGTAAATGTGATTCGTATTATTTGGGCACATGAGAATAGAGATCCAAGATGATTAAATGTGATATTATTATCATGGATATGAATGATGTGGATAGCGCTATCCAAATTAATCATATATATTATAAATATGGTTTATAATATATAAGAGAGAGCTATTTGTAATTTACATTTGTTAATTAAATGTTGATGTGAATTGGATTCACATTGGACAATTAATTGAAAATGTAATTCACATTTTATTTTGGATTGTGAATGTGATTCATAATTTTCCAATGGTAAGATTATAATATTCACAAAATAATTATGATTTTTTTGTAGAATAATTTATAACAAGTGTTGTTGGAAATCTTGGAGTTTTCCATGAAATAAAGTAATCTCATGAGACTACATGAGATTGCCACCAACTCCCATATTTTGGAAGGAGGCAATCTTCATTCCATAATCTCTATGTTGGATTGATTTAATTTTAAAATTGATTTATATTGATTTATAAATATATATTAATAAAAATTAAATCAATTTTTGTTTTGTTTTTACAACAAAATCTGGACCACTAAAAGAAGCACAAATCAATCTCATTCATTGATTTTGTGTAGTCCATGGATTGTGATCCATGGACTCCTAAAACATTATAAATAGAAGGGTAGCATTATCCTTTTTTTACATAAGTTGGAGACAACAACATATGCTCTCTCTCTCTCCATGCCATCTCTCCCTTTCTCTCTTATGGTCATCCACCATGATGCCCTAAAGAGAGTCGCCATCGTCGCAGCATTGTCGTTATGCAGTTGGATTGTTTATTTGTGGATCTTCGTCTCCTTCGATGCACCTCGCTTGTGAAGAAGATGTTGGATCTCGTGTGACGAGAGCAGGAGATTCGTCGCTTGGATCATCAATATAGATTGCGATGAGAATGTGTTTCATCAATGCACTCGCAAGCATCTCCTCCGTCGAATCGGACTGGAGACAGGAGGTCTCTTCGTTTAGAGACTCGATTGCAACCATGCTTCAAGAGGTAACACTAATACTTGTTTGTGGTTTAGATGAAACTATCCGAGAAGTGTTCTTGGATCATGCAGTTTCTTCGCATGAAAATTTTTTTAATTTCCACTGCCTCAAGCAACTAGTGCGACGTTTCTGTGATGCGCTTAAGGATCTCACATTATCCTTCACATGGCACGTGAACCCTGCCATCTCTCCCCCTTTTACCCAAGTCACGTGCTCCACATATGACCCAGCTTGATCCAATTCCGCCATGTACGTGCTTCGCGTGTGTTTCCGTCTTCCTCCAACGTTGCCCCCTCCTCCGTCGCCCTCTCGTCCCTACTGCAACTCCCTTGGATCCCCTTCTTGCGTGTAAAGCTCCTCCTCTGTCAACACCATTCACTCTGCCCCATCGATCGCCTCCTCCAAGATGCTTCCTCCACCATCTATATAATCAGAACCCTCAGCAATCTCCTGCTCATCCGCCATCTGAAGGGGAATCCTCAAGCTCCAGCCTCGTATGGTGACAGGAGACGATGTTCATCGAGCTCCTCGATCCCCGACAAGATCCAGCTACTTGCACAGCTGTCGTGAGCCTCTATGCTCTATTGAGCTCAACCTCTTCAATGCCTTGAGCGAAGACCGTTCTCATGTAACTTCTACCCTTTTTCTTCCCCTTCTTCCCTTCTTGGTTTGACTTCTCCTTGGAAGGTGGATCCTCTACCTCTTCTATCTCGCATCTCAGCCCCGATATCATCTCCCATATTCTTCATCTTTGACCTCACGCTTTGTCTTCGATGCCCATAACACTTCCGTCACAGTCTGTCTAACAATCGTGAGCACCTCCATCCTCATAGCCTCTGCCCCTCCGCGTCGATCGCCTTTACCCCTCGAGTCCTTCTGCTTCTCCGCTATCCTCCAGACCCCCTCTACCTCGTGCCTCTTTAAGGCTGGAACTTAGCTCTTGTTCCAACATGTATGCTCCAGGAGCTCCATCACGCCCCTTTTCTCTATGTGTTCTACAGCTTAGGATGAAGCTTCGAGCTTCAAGCTTCGAGCCTCTCTTCTCACTTGTAGGTACAGGGGACATCCTCCTCAAGCACAGCTTCATCGATAAACACCACGACTCGAAGTGCAGCTTTGACTCCAGGCCTCTGTGCGTTTCTTCGCCACTATCCACCTCACCACTTGGGACCCGACATCCATCACCCTCCAGCTACCAGGTCTTCGCGGGTCTCTATCTTATTCATCCTTGTGCCTACTGCCTCTCTCCTCGGCCCTCGACCCTCGCATCGTCAACCGTCAAAGTACTATGAGGCGTGTATCGTTGATAACTGAGAAAAATATGCCGAAGTGGTGTCATTCCACAAGGCGGAAGGATAATTGCCGATGTGACCTCAAACAAAATCTCTCGGTTAATCAACAATTAACCCACAATATGAATAAAATAATGAAATATCAAAAATGTGGAGTTAAAATTTATTATAAACTCTACAACAAATGTGTATAGCGTGTAAGTACGTGGAGAGGTCCAACACAGGCAGCAAACGGGAGAAGGGGGAAAAATGCAATGCTAAAAAATGTGGTCTTTTAGCTCTAGTCCAATTTATTGCTTTTGTGGATTTTTAATTTTATATTTTTCTTATTTTATTTTTGGCTCTATAATTTTATATTTTCTTTTTTTATATTTTTCAATTTTATTTCTTTTTCTATATTTAAGTAATATATATATATATAAATACAATATCAGATATATAGACATCATAAATACATAAATATATAAAAATAGGTAAAATATAGTAAATATAATCTTTTTGTGATTTTTAAGTTTCTCTAATTTTTTGGTTATTTTTCTGGAGTTTGTGTTAATTTTTATGCATTTTTAATGTCAAAAATATCCCAAATAAGGGACTAATAAATAATCCAAAATTGATTTGGATTTAAAAAGAGTAAATAAACTCCAAAATTATCCAAATTAATTTTAATAAAAAAATATTCATATAAATAAAATTATAGAGCATAAAAAGTTGTTTTTAGATTTTTTTTAAGAATTTTTAAGATTTTTATAAAGGATTTTCAAATGTTTTTTATTTTTAAGCTTTTTGTTTTTCCATTTTTAGTGGTTTTTTCCGTAATTAAAAATATGATAAAATATACTATATATATGGAATTTTTAAAGATATTTTGATATTTTTTTGGTATTTTATAAATCTAACATGAACTAAATAGGCTCTTTTCCTTTTTAATAAATAGATAAAAACCCCAAAAATGAAAGTGACACATGGCATGAACGTACATGGCATAAGGCATTTATCCCTATTTTGCATATTTTTAGGAGCATGCAGGTATTTTTAATAAATAGATAAATAGCACAAAAATATATGTCCTGGCAGGGGCATAAATGCAATAAAAATAACGTTCAAGGGGCTTAGTATAATTTTGCCAACATAAAACAACCTTTATTTAATTTTCATGAACTGATTTACAAGTACAAAATACGTTAGGGATATACATGCAAAATGCCCAGCTCACATGGGACGACACGTGAGCTAAGCTAGAACGGACGTACTTGTAATTACAAAAGTTTAGGGTCCTATTTGCAAGATCTCAATTTTATTTAACACGTTATACTTTATTTACAGGACTTAATATTAAATATAAAAAAGTTAGGGCGAGGTTTGCAATTTACCTCATAATAAGCGTGATCGGACGGTGGCGATTTGGCCACTTATCCACGTTTCATGCGTTGAATGACGAATGACAATTCGTGGATCAACGGTGAAGATTAGATCACCGGAGAGCGATCCAACGGCTGAAGCTCGCGAAGATCCAACAGCTTTGGTGTGATCTAAGGCCCATATTGGACGGCAGCTGCACTCTTCCAAGAACAGGGAAGAACTCATCTTCCCCAAACTTCGTTTGTCGATTCCTCCCTCCGTCGGAACTCTTTTGCAATCGTGAATGGCTCTACACGACCGACGAGGACGTCCGCAACCGTTGGTAGTCTAAAAAGGCCCCAAAACCTCGTAGAGGGGCCTGGTGAGCTCGGTGAAGAAAGGACCTCCAGGTACCTGCAGGCGGGGTTGATTCAAGCCCAAGAGGACTCTGTGGGGCACATGACCTGCATAGGATGGAAAAATGCCTTGAGGCGGTTCTCCTCGACCGAAAATGAAGCTGTTAGCATGAGAGATGAGGTGGGCGGAGAAGCTTCCGGTGAGGTGGCGGAAGGAAGCTCCGATTCGCAGAATCAAGGAGATCCTGGTTGGTTTGATGGCTCAGGGAGATGGAGAAGCAAGTAGGGAACGAAATGAGGCGGGAATGGGGGTCGGAGAACGGTCGGGCACACATGAGAAGGGTTCGCCAGAGCAGAGCTCCAGTGAACTGCGAAATGGCTTTTTAAAGCCAAACGATTACCCTAATCACTAAACTAATGACAAGATTAAAATGCAGGAATAAAATCTACCTAAAATGGATAAATGTGTAGCTCAAACCTGGTTGGACGCTAGGGAGCAGGACAGTCGCCGGAGCACCGCCTTGGGTGCAACCTCCTCCTCTGCGAGCTTCCCCACCTCCTGGGATGCACCAGCTATCACGTGGAGACCTTCTTGGCCGAAGGTGATGGCTCTAGGACTCGGGGATTGACCAAATTTGAGAAAGAAGAAGGTCTTTATTTATAGACATACGAGCACCCTTATTTGACCGGTGGAAGTGGAAAGAATCGAAGGAATGTCCAGGAGTATGAAGGTTGAGCGTGGATA